>CAJQUN010000629.1:0-273505 GCA_907163345.1 Haberlea rhodopensis | reverse complement strand
TCGTCATCATATAACCAAACTCGATTTGTCGCCTCTTGATTTGTAGCCCTCATCTCTTCCTCTGGCAGCTAGTTGAAATTGTTTCCATGAGGACCCCGCCATTTGCTGCTTCAGGTGACGCATAGAGTTGGTTTGGCACTCCAAACTGTTCTCAGTTGATGCCATGAATCTTGCTAAGGTATCCTCTAACTGAGTCGTGACGTTTGCAGAACTATCTCTCTCTTTCTTCGTGATGTTCAAATGGTTGTGGCGTATCAATAGGGTATTGAGGCTCCGGTGGGTATTGATGACTCCAACCTTGTAGTGAAGGATCACAATGCCAGTGATGATCGAAGTCCGCCATATCATTGAACAGGTGCACCACACTGTCCTCATCTCTATCAACCAGGGGACTCCCAGTCGCTAGTGCTCCTCTCAATACCCATTCTCGTGTCCGTGCATCCAACCCTTTGAAGAAATATTGCATGAGAGTATAGTTCGAAAAGTTGTGATACCGGAATATGTTGGACAATTCATTGAATCTCTCCCAAATAGAGTAGAACGGCTCAGAACGTGTTGAGCAAAACTTGTGAAGGCTTGTTGATGTAGCATCTCCAAGTACCTCACAAGACAAACAAAACAAAAACAAAATAATAAATATATATAATGTTTTTTTTTTCTCGAAATAAAATAAACAAAAAAATGGTTAAATTACAGTCAAAGAACCTAGTATGATATTACTAAAGTTAGTCCCCGGCAACGGCGCCAAAAACTTGATCGCTTTTATTTTAAACAATTATTCCAATCTAGCAATTTTAGACCGCAAGTGCACGGTGTCAAGTTTTAGTATAGATAGGAGATACGGATTGTCGAACCCACAGGGACTAACAAGCAATTACCAAATAAGATTTTTTTATATTTAACCTACGATAATTAATCAATAATTAAACTAATCTAATCCAACCAAAACAATCGACGATCACGAGAAAAATCCACAAGAAAGAATTATCAAGATAATTATTCACATAATCCAACTCTTACAATTCTTTTCTTCATGCATCTCTAAGGTGACGGGTTTTCTGAATTTATTCAATATACTCTCTCGAGCTATATTAAGTCTAACATCAAATTGCAACTAGTAACTCCCGTTCACGTAATTAACAATTTAATGTTGAATGCGCTTTATGAAACCACTAACTTTAGATTAAACAACCCAAAGCTATCACTCGTATGTGATTTTATTCTCGAGCTCAATCTTTAACACACACGCATGAATTATTATATCGTATAATAATTTCATCTCTCGATCTCAATTATAATAAAATATCATTCAAAGGTGATCAGTCCTTCAAAAGCATTAAAAACAATAACACATGCTCATAGAAGATGTATGAATTCAATCTCAAAATCAATAGGAAAAACTATGTAATTGATAAACACAACAAATCCAATTATTCATGTAAAACAATAATAGAAAAGTAAAAGAAACCTCCCAAGTCGACTTCTTCGTTGATTCTCGATCCTTCCTCGCTTCTTTCTCGATCGTGCTCCTCGATTATCTTGTTGGCTTGTTCCAATTCCTAGGTTGAATAGGTGATGGTGGATGATGGTGATATGGAGTATGGAGGTGTGTAGGCCATTCCTAGGGTAAAAGTATGATATTAGGTGTAATTTTCGTCCAAATATATAGATGGAAGGGAATCATGGACTTCCTTGTTGGAACCCAAACTCTAAAAGGAATTTATTTTTCAGAAAACTCCTTCGGCCGATCGATCGAGACTGACTGCTCGATCGATCGCCAAAGTTCTGCCAGCCTCGATCGATCGAGACTTGAGTCTCGATCGATCGAGATGCTTATTAATTTTTTTTATTTTCTTTTGATTTCCTCTTCCTTCCCGGTTTTGACGTGTTCGCTCGGTGTGGTCCTTTTTCATTCATCATTTTGGCTCATTTCCTCTACTTTTATGCATTTCAACATTGATTCCTGAAATATAGAAATATATACCATAAACCGTAAAATAATCCATGAATCAACACGAAAACCTATACAAATCATAGCCTAAAAACACGTAATATTCAACTCTATCAGAAAGCATTTATGAAACCAAGCGTGGTCCATGGACCGAAACGGAAACAACTGTAAAACCAAAACGAATGTTATAATTGCTATGTTTGGGTTCAATTGTCTAGGTTTACACCAACGAATAATAGTTCAATAAGTTCACTATTGAGTCAAGTAAATCCGATTGAAAACTACTACGGAACGTTCAAAGCTGGAAGCTACCTCTCTAGATGCTATAACAATTCGCTAAAGGTGTTAATTTTGGATTCTGCCAAATTTGTTCCAGGTGCTTTTTTCCGAAGGGTTGTGTACTCTTTCGCATGTAGTTGCTGTTTTTCATAGAAAAACACTTTCAAAACGTGTCATCTGAGGAAGTCGTCTGGTTTAATATAAAAGGAACAACTCATGATTGGATTAAACATAGATCAAATTCAAGTTTTGATAGCAAATTTATGCATATTCATCTTGTCTATCCCTTGTTATTATTTGAGTGTCTTTAAACCTTTGTGGTTTAAAGATTAGTGATTTGAAGTGCTTCTATCATGAATCATAGTCGTTGTATCTTGGAAAATTATTGCCGCTAAAACCATGAGTACCATAGCGTGGCAATATCGTTTCAATGACGGATATTATAACTCTACATAAACATTCATCCTACTGAGCCATTGTTACTTTGCTTGCTTATATCCAAAAGATACACATTCATACAAATATTCCTACATCTCTTTCTGACCTGAGCATCGGAACGACTTTGCCTAAAAATGGTATCACGGATTCACCTATTTATACGTATTGCATGGCGTTACACTCCATTTGCACTAGCATTAGTACATACATGTATTCTTTTATGTTAACGTGTCTTTAGTTTCATCTCTCGAATTAAAAGCTTAGCTCTTCGACAAATTTAAAATCTTATAGTGCGTAAAAGGATATGAATAGATTCAAAATATTGAGTGGTACTATTAACGAGTGTTTCCAAAAAAAAAAAAAAAATTGTCAAAATATGTTTTCATAAATTATTTCAGATTATAATATATATATATATATATATATATATATATATATATATATATATATATATATATATATATTTTGACGGAGATATTATTCACAGAAAATGTCACCCACTACAAGAATTTATTATATTATTGATGTAATATGAATTATATCTAGTTATTTGAATGGTAAGGGGATATTTTAAAATTTTAAAATAAATATATTGAAGTAAAAGACGGAATAATAATGGAGTAATTTTGGGAACGGTGGAATTGAACTTAAAAATAATGATTATGTTGTGTGTAAATAACACGATCTGAGCTTTTGGGCAAAGCCCATGTAAGAGCTCAGTCCTAATCACAGGTTTAATTAACACATGATTGTTATATTACCGTAAATAGCGGAAGATTTAGTTAAAAACTTTCAGAAACGACCCTCAAATTTTTTCACATTTTGTTTTAAAACATTTCAGAGTATTGAAAATATATAATTCTAGTTTTTCATCTTTAACATGTTATTCATCGCATAAGCATCACGTATAAACTTCATAGTAATGTAATACTTAATTTACAGATACTCGGGGCATACCCCGATAATTTGAATCACACTCTTAACAATTACTGGGACTCAAAACATAAATCATAACCTGAGCTCGCTCTCAAGAAGCTCTGGTATTCATCGATACATCATCTCGAGCATCCGCAATACGTCCACCTATACCACTTGCATGCCCATACAACAAAGACATGACACCCCCCGCGAAGGGGTCAGAACCCAGTACGAGAAACAGGTAAATCACAAAAGTATGACAAAGTATCATGTGATGCAGGCCGTGCATGAATGCATATGCATATGAGGGGTATCAAATCTCCAATATCAAGATCTCAGGAGTTCAATGGAAAGATCATCAATCAATCATCAAGCTCGAGTAGGGCGTCGACACACTCGTCGCTACGACATCTCTCTCAGTCGAGCCATCGGCGGTCCATCATCCTCCGTGTCTGGGTGACGTCGGAATACTCGTCGCTACGGCATCTCTCAGCTCACTCTCTCCACCGACCCATTGGCTTGCCCATCATCCCCAGACACACATCACAGATACCAACTAAAAGCTATAGGTATCAACGAAAGAATTGATAGGATCAACATGACATGCTCAATGTCCATGTGTGTCAATGCATCATGCAATATCATAATCTCATGTGATGCATCTCAATATATCATGTCATCATATATAATGCAGTTTAACGTATCATGTAATTCACATACTGCAGTTCAACATGACATTTAGTCACATAAGTAGCGAGTAATGACAAGTAAATCATACCCCGGGAACATCACATGTACGTACCTCAAACCGTTAGCTAATTACCAAGTGAACCTCGACTCAATCTCAGTATTAATAATTCTGATCATAACAGTTCCAAATAAAACATAATGTCACATACTAGCCTTAAACTTATCAAAATAAACTCATACTTAGACCCAAAACAAATTCTCTAAATTTCAGCTTACTCAACCGCAAAAATCGGCTCATAACTTGTCTGATACTTAATAAAATCACATGGGTCCAATTTAGTTTAAAAAATGAACAATTCATCAGTTCAACTCATCTTCAAATTCGTTCATTTAGTAGGTAAAATGGCCAAGAACAATCTGCTGGAAAAACAAGACAATTCACCAAATTCCATCCTGGCCCATTTTTGTATAAAAATCATAATAAATTCATATGACGTCCAAATGACTTGAGGCCAGTGGGGAAATCACGAAAATCTCAAAGTAATAAAGTTCATCTTTGAAGTACAGAAGCTAGTTCGCTCCTCTTGAGGCACATGCAAAGCAAAGTTTGTCATTTGTAAAAATACCTATTCACTCTGTTTTGACAGATTGAGCAGTTCTAGGAAAAAAGTGCATACTTGCACAAATAAACTCCAAATCAAGTGTCTAGTATCTAATGCAACATAACTTAATGTTTTACAACTTTCATTCAGGCACCAAGGTCAAATTCGTAGCACATTTTGCCCAGATTACCAAGAACACACTGCTTGTGCAACCCACCTACATGCATGTTCCAGATTGTGCACCTTGTGGTAAAAACATCATAACTCCTTTATTTTAAGTCTAAATCGAGTCCATTATTTTTTAAAATTGGATAAAATTTAAAGCTCTAAACGTTTAGTTGAAGACCGACATCAAATTCGAAAGGAAAATTGGTCAAAAGTTCAGAAATCTACACTGCATGTGCATTTACAGTACATGCAGAGCCATATCTGGCACACCTTAAGGAAATGAGCATATCTTACTCATTGTAACTCCAAATTGTCTCAAATTTCGTACACAGAATGATAACTCAAATATCTATGACTTTCATTTAGACCTCTAAGTCATATTCGGACTTTAAGCAAATCATAAATTCGACACAGGTTGCTGCATTTGCTGTCAAAATCTGCAGACTTAAAATTACAACTTTCTTCTTTAAACTCATGAGTTTCGACCCAAAATTACAAACTATGATGATAAACTTGAAAGGGAGGTTACACCTTCCAGATTTAGATGTTTATAGCATAAAACCACCACCCAACTCAAAGTTTCCACCTCCAGCTGCTGCCCCTTGCAAGAAGTCCAAGCTTTTGCTTCAACTCTCAATTTCTTGTTGGGTTATCTACTCTAGGCTTGTGGCTTCCAAATCCACCATTGCATGTGGGTTTTGATCAAGCTTTTCAAGATAAGTTTGGGCAAAGAAAGGCTGAAGTTTTCAAAAATCAGAAGGAGAGAATGAGGAGTGTTTTGTTGGGGAAAGAAGGGAGAGAGAAAGGTTCTTGCAATATAAGTAAAGAAAACCCAAGTATAAAAATTAGAAGTGGGAGTGGCTTTCCATGTGAAATTTGCATGATTTTTAATTTATTTGATATATTGTGGAATCCATGTGTGAATACATCACTATCTTGCAAGATTAATGACTCAAAATCATGTATTAAATATGAGTTAATTTAATTAGTGGCATGTGTTCTCCAAGTGCCATGTAATAATGCACATGCTCATGCATTAAAAACATGTTTCACTAGTTTCTTGACTTATTGTAGTCCGGAACGTCTTAATTCAAATTCTGTACTTTTAATTATCCAGGTTTGCTTAATCATCGATAATCCGGATTAATTAGAATCGGGGCCTTACATTTCTCCCCCCTTAAAAGATTTCATCCTCGAAATCTGAAAAACTACGAGTTTTAACACATAAGTTACATTTGTTCAGCTTTACAAACACATTGATTGCTCGTATGCACTAGACATGGGATACAAATCAATGTTCTCAGATAAGTATGGCCATTCATGTCACATCTTGACCTCCAAATCCCATGATTTCTATATACCAAGGTAACTCATCAATGGCTACGATTATGTGGTACCTTCTCGTGACTGTTCACAAATCATATAGATCTTCCCTCAAGGACAAGGAACTGATAATCTCAATCTCTCTCGGCTGAAACATGCGAGATGGATATGGTTCCAACTTCCTTAGTATAAGTACATGAGATACATAATGTATTATCTGAATCTTCTAAGGTCTAGTAACGATCAGTGTATGAGGTGACAGTCTACCTCGACGTCCAAACCGAAACGTCCCATAAGGAGATTCTGGAGATACTCCATCGCTGATCTCCAATTCTAATGATCTTTTTCTCTTGTTGGCAATGCTGGACTGCCAATCTTGGGCTGCCTTCATATATTTTCTGAATAAAACAAGCTTGCCTGCATTTCATCTGTCAAATCAGGTTGTCTAAAGATGGTAGATAGTACTCCTCACCAATTTTTGTATCCATGGGTTATTTAGAAACACGAACTCTCGATACAAATTTTGGATCTCTATCCAGGCTAATGGAAATTGATACTCCGTATACGCAAATCAATCTTGTCGTTTTCTTGTAGGTAAAGTACGATTATATGGAAGAAGGTGCTAATTTTATCAATATGTCAATCCCGACCCATAGTGCATCGAAATTTCTATTTGATTTGGGTAAGTGAATCACAACGTTCAGAGCAATGCGCTCTCCGTTCCACTGTGATACTTCTAAAAGTTGAAACATAACATCTAGTTTCATTCTTTTTCCGATTTAACCTCTTGACAGATTAAACATTTGTTCACACATTCTGAAATTTGCTTTTCATATTTTGCCCAGAAATGCATCCTCAAGGTATATCTTGCAGCTTTCGAACGGATACTAACAGGGACTGCAGTACTTCGCGAAGTAAACGCTTCCTCCAATTCGTATGATTTAGTATCAACAATCTGTTACTCTTTCGTCATTCAACTACTAGACGATAGATTGAATCTAGATGGTTGCTATGGCATTGCATATTCTCTCAACAATGGATGTTGTAGTCTAATTTTTGAGCCTTCAAATCTTTGAGATAAACTATGGCTTAAAATACAACAATCGGTGCAACAAGATGCCCTCTTCGTTGCTAATATGCCCATAAATGTGCGTATGATTTGTCGTAATTCAATCATACATGCATAGATGCTACTTTACTTCAGAGTAAAAGTCTTTCAGTAGTTTTAATCATTACCTCTGATCCGTATTCAACTCTTATTGAGTGCATAAATTTACATATACCAACTTCTTATAGTCATGGTGAAGTACTAAACCGCTTTCTATATAAATAGTGGTGCCATAACTTCAGCACTACAGTCATGGCGGTTAATTCAAAAATTGTAGACTGAATGTCAATTTTCTTGAGTTTTAATTGCCTTGAAGCATCATCAATACTTTCAATACCACATGAGGATACATTTCCAATCGTCTAGTTGTTGTGTTGCATAATCACATATTCTCTTGATCCAGATCACAAAGCTAACACTGAAGCTAAAGCCAAATGCTGCTTCAGTTCATGAACACAATCTTCATATTCATCTGACCAACGGAACCCCGACTCTTCTTGGTCAATTGGGTAATAGACTTGACTATCTGCAAGGATCACTTAATGCAACGCCTGGAATGATCTGACAAACCCTAGAAACTTCGAACCCCCAATATATTTGTTTGTCTGGACCAATTTATCACAACCCCAATGTTTACTTGGATCAACTGATCCCCTAGAACAGATGCCTCATGATCCTGTCCAAGAGATTTTTGAACACTTGATTCATCAACAATGTAGACGCATTCTTCGGACCAAAAGGCATTACTCAAATTGTAAATGCCAAAATATCTATCCTTCAACTGTCTTAGAAATATCTTCCTTACTGACTCTTAAGCGGAGTGAAGATCTATCTTTATATAGACTGTTACTCCTTGAAGTTGATCAAATAGATCAATCGATTCTAGACATGTATTTATTCGTTACAGTAACTCGGTTCTGATACCTGTACTTGATACATATCATCATCATACCATCTTTCTTCTACATAAAAGAATAGATGTTCCACATGGTGACATACCATAATGTATGTAACCTTTACTCATAAGATTCTGCAACTACTTTATCAATTCCTTGAATTATGCTGATGCCATCTCGTACAGTGTCTTAGCAACTGGCGCCGTACCTGGCATCATTTCAGTGCCGAAAATGATTTCCCTCTCTGTGGGGAATCCCGAAATATCACCCGACTGAGAGATTAGGAAGTTCTCTATAACTTCGAAATGTCGGGTAATTGCTGCTCTTCCGTTGTGATATCAATCGTTTATTCATACATCCTTAAGTATGCCTAGCCCGGCATGCTACGCTATACCAATTTCTTATAGAACCATTAAATGATCGAAACAATACTGTATTCTTGAAACAATGTACGGTATCTCGGTAATCCGTGCAAGGATTTAATCAGAATGGTATGCTGGTATCACCATTAAGTTCCTGGTCATGAACTCTCATCATACTGTATGCCACAGTTAATGCAACATAAATCATTTGAGTGAATCTATCAATTGATGTAATAGTAGAAGTTTCTCGTATCATTAAATCCGTTAAGTGCGATCAAAATTAAAACGTATACTTGCAATCACACTTCATGTAATTCTCTAACTTGATCCTCTATCAAAGCGAACACCCTGGCTTGCTGAGGGTTTCGGGAAAAAAAACTATGGAGTATTACTCCCACGCTATGATTGACTGGACTACTGGCGGAACTGAGTGGATAAAAAACGAGAGCCACTTTCAAAACCGACCTCCAGCAAAAAGTATCTTCTACTGTAGTCGTATTCATTCCTAATGGTTTAACTTTGGGATACTACTCTATCTAACCACTGTCTTACAAGACTTCCAAACTCCTACGCATTGATCAGTAGGTTGTCTTCATCCTCAATGATCCACAAGATTCAGCAAACGACCCATAATTAGTCCTAGAACCACTGGTTTCCAGATGATATGAATTAATATTCTCCCAATCTTCGTACATTCGTTTTAAACCTTTGCGGTTTCCTGAAATTGTCGCGGCCTCTGCTGTTATTGATATACTATTGGAGCTACTATTAATTTGCTCCAAACATGAATATTCGGCTTCTGAGACAACTGAGGAACAACTGAGTGCTTCCTCTAATCAATTCTATCTCAGCTTTCGATCGATCGATTAAACTAGCTCAAGTCGGAGCCTCACTTGAAAGATTTTGTTGGATAAATTTTATGATTTTGCCCTTGCCCCAGAGTCAATAAAATTGGGTAGGCACAAATACGGGGATCAATATACTATATTCACAATATAGTGCTATGAATAACTAAAAAAATTTCCAGAAGGAATTAGATGGAAATCATGTTCTGGAAGAAAGATACGACATTCAAGTTTTCGATTAACTAAGAATCCGGCTTTACGAAATTGTTTAGACGTAATACATGTGTCAATGTATCCTTCGACATAAATCATTGCCTCAACAGTCTCTAGTTCCCGTTGTTATTTGACAACGCATGAAAGTTAATCCTGTTGGGAAAACATTTCTAAGTTTTGGTGATTACAAGACATCTATCTACTGGACATCTACTGGACAGACCTGAATGGACATCTACTGGATAGACATCTACCGGATGGACATCTACTGGATAGACATCTACCGCATGGACATCTACTGGATAAACATCTACCGGATGGACATCTACTGGACAGACATCTACTGGATAGACATCTACTGGACAGACATCTACCGGATGAACATCTACTGAACAAAGACATCTACTGGATAGACATCTACCGGATGGACATCTACTGGACAAACATCTATCGCATGGACATCTACTGGATAGACATCTACCGGATGAACATCTACTGGATAGACATAGACATCTACTGGACAAACATCTACCGGATGGACATCTACTGGACAGACATCTACCAGATAGACATCTACTTGACAGACATCTACCGGATGAACATCTACTGAACAAAGACATCTACTGAGTACAGAAGAATGAACGATCATTTGAAAGAAGAAAACCAGCAGACGTTTAACTATCCAGTAAGTGCACAAAGCAACAAGACATAACAAGTACAACCTATTCTGACAAAGGTACAACAGAGCGCCGCACCTTGCTATATCTCCGCCACCATTAGCGTCAGAATAAAAGAGCCGTTGCTTAACAAAATAGGAAAGAAGATAATCAGAATTTGGAATGATGACAGAAAATTGATCTCTTCCTAATATAGAAAAGTTGTTGTTACACCACTGAGTCTATAAATACGTCCAAGTGAAGAATGAAGAGGTTAGCTGAACCATCTGATGAAACACAAGAAAAGCATCAAACGTCAAAGAAAATCATTTTCATTGATATACTCTAAAAGTTCAGCAAGATCAGAAGAGAACCACTACTGAAATCCTGAAAGATCAATTACATCTGAGTCTGCTGCTCAAAGAACACTCGAAGCAAAATAGTTTCATATCTAGTGTGAGTGTTACAGAATACATTGTAAACAACTTAGAAAGTTGTGATTTCTAGGAGTTTAGGCCAAGCTGTGTGAGTGCCTAAGTAGATTGTATACTGTAAAGTGTAAACCAAAGTCTTCTAGTGTAACATTCCTGCAAAGGAAGACGGGGAGACGTAGAAGCGTTGTGCTTCGAACTTCCAGAAACAATATTTGTGTCATTTACTTTCTGCAATTTACCATTCAGTTATTACTACTCACAAGCCCGCAGACGTCTTCCGCACTATAATCAGTGTCTGCTGACTTGCAATATATTGAGAAGCTACTGCAATACCTAATAGTGTACAGTAAACCAAGTAAAATCGAAATTGAATCTAGTGTTTATTCAACCCCCCCTCTAAACACTACCCCGATCCGAACAAGTGGTATCAGAGCTTAGGTTTTCTCAATCTTGAGAATTACTAAAAACTGATGGCCTCATTCAGCAAGATTCCCATGTTCATGAAGGATGAATACGATGACTGGAGAATTCGTATGCAAGCACATCTGAGTGCCCAAGACGATGACATGTGGTTTGTCATCACTGATGGACCAATGAAGAGTATAAACATCAATACAGCAGCTGCCATTACTGGTGGTGAACCTCAGATGGTCGAGAATGACAGAGCTTCCTGGACAAATGAAGAAAAGAAAAAAGTAAATATGGACAATGTGGCCAAATACATATTGTTCAAAACATTGGACTAAAACATGTTCAACAAGATCAAAATGTGTCCCACTGCTAAAGACATGGGAAAAGATTGCTCAGTTATGCGAAGGAAATGATCAAACCAATGAAAACAAGCTCACTGTCGCCGTACAGAAGTTCGAAAACATCAAAATGATGTCCGGAGAAACTCTCAATGAATATGATGAAAGAGTAATTGGAATCATAAATGAACTCAATAGTCTTGGTAAGGATCTATCCAACAGGGAAGTCACCATAAAGGCCATGAGAGGTCTCCCAAGAGAATGGGATGTAAAAACGATTACCATGAGAGAATCCAAAGACTTAAACAAGATAGATCTACACGATTTATTTGCCGACTTAAAAGCATATGAGTTCGAATTAGGCATTCGGATTGAAGATGAGCCCAGCACCAGTCAACCAACCAAAGCTCTTACTGAATCAGATGCTCTGCCTACCACAACCGAGATGACTCCTGAACAAATATGCAATGATGTAATGATGCTGTTTGTCAAAAAATTTGGAAAATTTATGAAGAAGAATCAAAAGACCTATCAATCTTATCCAAGGAAGCAGAACTTCAAAAATAGATCAGATGAGGATGATCGTGTATGCTTCAACTGTCTTAAGCCAGGACATTTTATCGCGGACTGTCCTAAACCAAAGAAAGATGATCAAAAGAGAGGATCCAAGGACTATAGAAAGTCAAAGGAAAGTAGAAGATCATCCAGAAGGGACAGAGACCAGAAAGTACTGATGGCTGAAGAAAACAAGAGCAAATGGGCTGATTCAGAATCAGAATTAGAAAAATCTACCAGTTCATCCAGTGAGAGTGAAGATGAAGAAGTTCAATGTCTAATGGCCAACGACGACTGTGAGGTAACTGATTCTAATCTCTCTGAATTTACACATAATGAACTCACCAACGCATTGCAAGACATGATTAATGAGTATCAGATGTTGTATGAATCCTTCGAGAATTATAAGACCGAACAACCAATCCCAATAGAATAGCAACAACAAACTTGATTGTGAACAATCAAATGAGTTGAGAGGCTTAAGGGAAAAAGTAAGTCAACTCGAGAAAGAAAGGGATGAAGCAACATGTGCACATCAGAAACTCATTAAGCTGGTTCGCACATGGAATGCATCTACTGCCAGAAAAGATGAGATGCTTGAGTCAATAAGGCTTGCTGGTAATCTTACCGGTATAGGCTACTCTAACAATGATAGTAACTCATCTGGCATCAAATCTCAACTGTGTCTAGAAAAGAACAAGATTCAAACAATGAATTTTGTAATATCAAGCACAGTATATGAACCAACTGAGTTGGTTAAGGACCCTGTTAAGCCAATACTCATCAAGGAACTGGCATCACACAAATGTATCGGTTATGTTGAGCCAAAAGAGAAAGCTAGACCAGGGCAAAAGTTTAGAAATAAACATAATCCCACATGTCAGGCAACTCGAGAGGTAAAACCCAACTGGTACTATAATTGTATGCCTGTCCAGAAGAGGTATATGCTTCCCAACAGAAACCAAAAACCTAAACAACATGCATACACTCACTATCACACGCATCACCCAAGAACACCCCATCACGTAATGCACACACATTTCAGGACACACACAGACCCAAACAATTAAGGGTTATACAAGTGTGGGTCCCGAAAGGACTGATCCTGTCTGGACCCAAGTAGGATTGGGTACCAATCATATTATCACTTTAATTGCAGAAAACTAGAATCCATCAAGTTCGGAGCTCAGAATGGTTTCTGGACAGTGAATGTTCTAGACACATGACAGGGAATGCATGCTTATTGTCTGAATTGGTTGACACCACCGGACCTAGAATAACCTTTGGAGACAATGCGAAAGGTAGAACCATGGGTAAGGGTAAGATTATCTACGGTAATATTATTATTAAAGATATTCTCTTGGTTGAAAATTTATGTTATAACTTGAGTAGCATCAGTCAACTCTGTGACAATGGTCACTCTGTAGAATTCAACCAGCACTCATGTACAATCAGATCTACTGATGGCAGTACATTGCTTGTAGGAAGAAGGCACGAGAACACATATAAGATTGATTGGAACCTTAATCAACCTACCTCTTCTACTTGCTTTGCTGCCTTGAATATTTTCAAAAACTGGCTTTGGCACAAATGATTGAGTCACTTAAACTTTAAAACTATTGCCAGTCATCGTAAACTCGATCTAGTCATTGGACTTCCTCAAATAGAGTTCTCAAAAGACAATATCTGCTCAGCATGCCAACTTGGTAAGCAAATCAGATCCTTCTTTAAGAACAAATGGAGTAAATCTTCTTCTCGGTGCCTAGAGTTGCTGCATATGGGTCTTTTTGGTCCATTACCAGTAACAAGTCTAGGGGGAATGAAGTATACCCTAGTGTTAATAGACGATTACTCTCGTTTTACGTGTGTCTTGTTTCTAAGTGGCAAAGATCAGGCTACTCCAAAGCTGATCAAACTGCTGAAAAGACTCCAAAATGAGAAATCGTGTGAGATAGACAGAATTCTTAGTGGTAAAGGTACCGAGTTTACCAATCAATCACTCGAATCATAAGATGACCTTGGTATTAAACACGAATACTCTGCTGCAAGAACCCCACAGCAAAATGGAGTTGCTGAGCGTAGGAACCGCACTTTGAAAAAAGCTGCGCGAACTATACTTGCAGAATCAGATATTTCGCAGAGATTTTGAACAGAAGCTGTCAACACAACATGTTATACGCAGAACAGATCGATGATTAATAAGCGAGCAAATAAAACCCCTTATGAGATCTGGAATGACAGTAAGCCAAATATTTCTTATTTCTATGTGTTTGGTTGCAAATGTTTCATTCACAACAATCGAAAGACTCATCTCACCGCTTTTTATGCCAAATCTGATGCTGAAATATTTCTTGGATATTATACAGTTAGTAAAGCTTTCAGAGTATTTAATAATAGAACACTTACTGTAGAAGAATCTATGCATGTAAAATTTGATGAATCTGCTAATTGTACTGCATCTGATCTGAAAATCAACAACTTGAGCAATCGACTGGAAAACACTTATTGATGAAAATGTTGATGATGAGATAGATTACAGAAGTAAAATTGACTGCTCTTTAGAACCAAAAGTTCCTGAAGCACAAACAGAGGAGTCTGCTGGTCCACAAGCACCGCACCCAGCTGACAATGGCGATGTTAGACACACCCCTGCTGCAGTAAATGGAACTAATGAAAAAGATGCATCAATCAAATCTTCTGAGCTACCCACTCATATTCATCCAAATGAAGAAATCAATCCTCTTGGACCTCCGCTCCGGTGGATGAAGGATCATTCTCCCGGGCAGGTCATAGGTAACCCTGTTGCTCCTCTACGCACCAGAGGACAGATGATTAATGAATTTCTTCATACTGCATTCATATCTCACATAGAACCCAAAAAGATTGATGATGCTATGTTGGACCCAAGCTGGGTAGAAGCAATGCAGGAAGAACTAAGTCAATTTGAGCGAAACAAAGTATGATACTTAGTACCACGACCACAACATCACACTATAATAGGTACCAAATGGATATTTCGAAATAAATTAGATGAAAATTGTGTAGTCATCAGAAATAAAGCAAGATTAGTTGCACAGGGCTACAGACATGAAGAAGGCATTGATTTCGATGAAATTTTTGCTCATGTAGCTCGATTAGAAGCAATTCGGATATTTCTTGTGTTTGCTGCTTTTAAAGACTTTAAAGTCTATCAGATGGATGTTAAGAGTGAGTTTCTTAACGACAAACTCCAGGAAGAAGTTTATGTTGAGCAATCTCCTGGATTTGAAAGCCATCAGCAGCCTTCGTCTGTTTTTCATCTAAACAAAGCTTTGTATGGTCTAAAGCAAGCTCCGCGTGCATGGTACGAAACTCTGTCAAAATATTTGACTGAGCATAACTTTACCATTGGCACGGTGGACAAGACCCTATTCAAATTCACAAAGGGTGACCATACTCTGCTAGTTCAAATTTATGTTGTGATATTATTTTCGACAGTACTAACTCAAAACTTTGCGAAAGATTTTCTAAAATAATGCATGATCAATTTGAGATGAGCATGATGGGAGAATTGTCATTTTTCTTAGGATTGCAAGTCAAGCAATCCAGTGACGGAATTCTGATAACTCAGTCTAAATATACCAAGGTACTGCTGAAGAAGTATGGGATGAGTACAAGTTCAACAGCTGCCACTCCAATGAGCTCATCTGCAAAACTCGACTTAGATAATTCAGGAATACCAGTCGAAGTAATAATTTATCGCGGTATTATTCGATCCTTACTTTACTTGATAGCCAGCCGACCAGACATCATATTTGCAGTCTGTATGTGCGCTCGGTTCCAAGCAAATCCCAAGCAATCACACTTCACGGCTGTCAAAAGGATTCTCAAATATCTAAAAGGCACTGAGAATGTTGGTCTATGGTATCCAAGAGACTCAACGTTTAATCTGATTGGATATTCATATACTGACTACGCAGGATGCAAAATTGATAGAAAAAGTACTAGTGGATATTGTCAATTTCTCGGAGATAGATTAATCTCATCGGGTTGCAAGAAGCAGACATCCATAGCAACGTCTACTGCAGAGGCTGAGTACCTTGCTACTGGAAGCTGTTGTGCTCAACTGCTCTGGATTCAACAACAACTGCTAGATTATGGAATTGAATCCACTGAGGCACCAATATTTTGTGATAATACGTCTGCCATAGCCATCACGTACAACCCGATTCTTCATACTCGCACCAAGCATATTGACTTCCGTCATCACTTCATTAGAGATCACGTTATGAAGAAAGAGATTCGGTTAGAGTACATATCCACCGAACAACAAGCAGCAGACATCTTCACAAAACCCCTACTTGACGCTAAGTTCTCATATTTTTGAAATATTCTTGGCTTAATTGAAATAAACCCTTGATTGCTATTATTCTATATGATGAATTCAGGGGGAATTACTTAGTAGAAACTGCATGAATTAAGGGGAAATTTCAGTTAGAGAATTTTAATTTGGTATATCGAAGCTCAGCTGGTAAAATAATAGTCTGCTGTAGTAGATGCTTCCTTACCAGTAGGACTCTACATATCAGTAGATGTTACCTTACCAGTCGGACTCTACATATAAGCAGACTTTACCAAGTATGCTTTGCCAAAAAAACCTTCGATAACCATTAACCTACTGAAACGTCGGAATTCAAATTTAATTTTATATAAACATAAATTATTTCAATCCCGCCCAAATCTTGTCATTTTATTTATTTTTTAAAATTTTTAATCTTTAGATGACCGCCACGTATCCATGTGTCCGCTCATCTGCAGTACGACGTTACATCTACTCTCTATTTAAATCATAAACCGCCATTATCATTCTTATTTTTTCCTACTCGTATCTTTTCCAAATTTACTGCGTTAACTTTCTCCCGAGAAACTCTTACTCTGCAAGACATCTGATTCTCTGTATCTACACCAAAATGTCAAAGAATACCCAGCCCAGCTTCGTCACAAATGCTATTCACGTGGATTTTCATTCGATTTCCACCAACTCTGATGAAGATACCAAAGAAGTTTTTCACAAACTGGATACCTCTGGACTTCTGGTGATACTCAGTCAAGTTCCTACATTCTACAAAGAAGCTCTCCACGAATTCTTCACCACTGCCAAAGTTGTAGACGACTCAGTGGTGGCGTCCATCTCTGGTCAACTTGTTACCATTACTCAACTGGACTTTGCCACCCACCTATGTCTTCCCTCTACTGGACTCACAGACTTCTCCACTGTTTCAATGGATACTCGGGAAGAAATGCGCACCGTCTTCTCAGACTCTGACGCTCGTTGCGACGTCCTCCCTTTAAAAAGATTTTAATGAAGAGTCATTTCCACCAACTGGCTGATGTCATCTCCAAAGGTCTCCTGTGCAAAGCTGGATCCTTTGATGTCATCACCCTAGAGAAGTTTGATGTCATGAGTGCCATTATCAAAGGGTTAGATGTAAATTGGTCAGTCGTTCTGTTTCAGGTTCTTATCAGACTAGTAACATCAGAGAAGGGTCAATCTGGGTTTGCTCTTCCTCTCAGCCGCATTTTTGACAGTAAACACATTAAGGCGGGGGTTTTATCCACTCTTCATCCAGGAATACTTATCACTGCCAAATTCCTTCAGATTCACCGTCAACGGGTTGGTAGAGAAGTTGGTCTGATGAAGCGACGGACAACTCAAGTTGTGAGTGACTCTGAACAGACGATATCCGAGTCCGCTGAGTTATCACCTCCTCCCCCTATAAAAAACCCAGGACCAGAAAAGGGGCCCCTCCTGTCCTCAAGCAGCTAGTTACTGCTACTACCTCAACTGCCGCTGATACCATCTCTACTGCAGCTCCGGCAGCAGTTACCACCACTTCTAGGGCGCCAAGTCCCGTAAATCCTCCACCAGAGGAACCAACTGCATCAGCTGCCTCTTTGGCCATTGTACTCACTGCACCAGCCACTCCAACTGACCACTCCTCCAAACTTGTGAGCTTTCAACAAGCACCTGGCTCTATCAGCTTCCGGAAACCAAAGTCTACATGATTGTCATCCTAAGGACACCCCATCGGAAAGGGCAAAGCAGTTATGGGACCAGTGTCCACCCCAGTAGCGTTTGAAATTCAAATGGTCATGGATGAAGTAGAAGCCAAGCTGAAACCGCATCTTGAAATATTTGATCGATGGGTAAAGGCTCGTCTAAAAATTCGCTTTGATGACTTCACTCCCATTCTTGAACAAGCACGGCAAGATGAGAACCTCATCCTGGCCTACCTTCAGATCACTGACACTAAGAAGAGTTAGAAGCTTCGTGATCTCTTCCGCATAATGGATTATGTGGGAGAACTTCAAGCTCTTTTTTCATTCGAGGTGCCAGCAGTTCAACATTGACGCTGGCACAACAAATCACGATCGGGCTGTTCTAAATGCATTAGGACCCAAGCTGGATATGGCTGAGCATGCTCTTCATGATCTCAGAATCTCAACAGGTCTACACTCTTGCTCTGTCTTATCAAGAGATGAAAGTCCAGCTCCTAGTGGCTTGGAGACAGCTCCTACTGACTTGGAGATAGCTCCTCCCGCCCCAGCTAATGAATCTGCAGTCGATCCCACTCTAACTGCTCTTACCCTTGACAAGCTTATCACCTTTGCTCCAGGTTCTATCAGTGATCAACCTTTACAAGTGCTGGATGTTGATCATACCAATGTTGACACTGTCATTCAGACTGTAGTTCATCAAGTTACCATCTCCTCAGGTATTGATGAACCTACCGAGTCCTCATCACACTCTGCTGATCACACTCAGTCCTCTGCAGCTGAGTTGGAACATGTTGCTACTGGCATGGATGCCATTGATACAGTCACACCTACTGCACCACCCCTGAAGCTACTGCTATTTTGACCACTGCTGTTATTGAGGGTCCTCCGGGCGTCATCACCACAAATGCTGAGACTCAAACGATGCCCTGGATCAATCCTTGGCACATGATCCTCCTGAGGACTTCTTCGGATTTTCAACTCACATTCCTCTCGAAGGACCACCTAGTATTGCTGATCAACTGGGGCATCTGCCTAATGTAATCTCTGAGCTAGCCAGTGATGTCAACAAGCTAAAGCAAGAAGAACGCATTGCTAGCCTTATCCTTGGGAGCCACCAGCAGCATACCGACTCCCAGTTTCAGCAAGTGTATCGAGATCTCAGTAATCTGACGACTACCGCAACCAGACTCCAAACCTTTGTTGTGGATGCTTTTGCTGATTCCTTCTCTCGGATAGGGCAGATATGCAGGCGGCCTTTGCTTCACATATCCAGGATTTGAGCAACAGCCTACCAGCTGCTCCTCAAACTACTAGATGCCTACCGGAGTCCAGCAGACCTGCTCTCTTGAACCAACGAGAACCGAATCCAGCTCAACGATCATCTACTGCATCTGGAGCATCAAGTCGGTCAAGACCTCCCTCCCAGCAACGGTCCCACAGTCCACGACAACCTCATGCTGACACTCCCTAATTCCACCCGTGACTACTCCCAACATTGGCTAGGGAGAAAACGGTAACATTTTCTTTGTCTTTTTGTGTTTAACTATTATATGTTTATCATCAATATTCATGATGCTGTCAATTCTTATCTATCTTTATCTGCACTCCTTTACGCATGATATGACATTTCATACTGCAACTTGCTAAATTTTTCACTATAAATAGCATGCTAAGTTCTCTAACTCAACTCATCAATCATGCTACTCTTAACTGAGATTCTTACTAGTCTTGCAACTTTTTCTGCAAAACATATTCATGGGTTCATTACTTATCTAAATCAACCATTCATGGGTTGATTACTTATCTAACCCACGTCTGCTAGCTCCAGCTTCTTGAATCAGTCCTGGTGTTCTCCACCAGCCTGGAATTTGAACAGCAGATGCTTGGGTTCTGATGACAAAAAGGGGGAAGACAAAGAATTTTCATTGAAGACAGAGATCTTGATAAATGAACAGGGGACTACTTTGAAGATAAAGTTAGTTTCTAGGTTTTCTTTTGTTCTAAGCCACTCTGTATGCAGTTTCCCTCTCCCTCCCTTTGTCAACAACTCTGAAACTAGCTGGCTCGGATCATTTCATACTGGCTATGTTTCTCTATTTGGATAGATTGTAGAAATAGGTTTGCTGAAAGATTTGTCAGATGTACTATGTAATCAGAATTCATTTTATATAAAAATGACATTCTTTCATATACTCAGTTTGATTACTACTTGTAATCTGCTTATCTATCTAACAAATTGCAAGTCTACGTTTGTTTTGTCTCTAAGTCTTAACAGAAGTTGATGTTTATATAATCAAGAAAGAGTCTCCAGTGCGAAGTTTTGTCATCACCAAAAAGGGGGAAATTGTTGGGAAAACATTTCTAAGTTTTGGTGATTACAAGACATCTACCGGATGGGCATCTACTGGATAGACATCTACCGGATGGACATCTACTGGATAGACATCTACCGGATAGACATCTACTGGACAAACATCTACCGGGTGAACATCTACTGAACAAAGACATTTACTGGATAGACATCTAACGGGTGGACATCTACTGGACAGACATCTACTGGATAGACATCTATCGGATGGACATCTACTGGACAAACATCTACCGGATGGACATCTACTGGACAGACATCTACCAGATAGACATCTACTTGACAGACATCTACCGGATGAACATCTACTGAACAAAGACATCTACTGAGTACAGAAGAATGAACGATCATTTGAAAGAAGAAAACCAGCAGACGTTTAACTATCCAGTAAGTGCACAAAGCAACAAGACATAACAAATACAACCTATTCTGACAAAGGTACAACAGAGCGCCGCACCTTGCTATATCTCCGCCACCATTAGCGTCATAATAAAAGAGCCGTTGCTTAACAAAATAGGAAAGAAGACAATCAGAATTTGGAATGAAGATAGAAAATTGATCTCTTCCTAATATAGAAAAGTTGTCGTTAGACCACTAAGTCTATAAATACGTCCAAGTGAAGAATGAAGAGGTTAGCTGAACCATCTGATAAAACACAAGAAAAGCATCAAACGTCAAAGAAAATCATTTTCATTGATATACTCTAAAAATTCAGCAAGAGCAGAAGAGAACCATTATTGAAATCCTGAAAGATCAATTACAACTGAGTTTGTTGCTCAAAGAACACTCGAAGCAAAATAGTTTCATATCTAGTGTGAGTGTTACAGAATACATTGTAAACAACTTAGAAAGTTGTGATTGCTAGGAGTTTAGGCCAAGCCGTGTAAGTGCCTAAGTAGGTTGTTGTGGGGTCTTCCCACCTTAACAGTGATTAATAGACAAAGGAAGGACTAATCATGCATTAAGGTAACATCTTAAGGTTTTTGGTTGTTACACGAGCTAACAGGATTACAGGCCAAAATACAAAACTTCAAAAAAATAATTCATTACATTCTAAAAGAATGTCATTTAGATTTACACTACTCCTAGAGTATATACTAATCATAACTTGAATCCTATACATTCCTGTGCCCCTCGTAGCTCACTGCCTCAACCCAACCCTTAGTCCTTCCGTCCAAAAGTGTACCTACAGGGACAACACATCATGAGCATATATAATCTTACTTAACATCATAAAACATCATAGTAAATGCATGAAACATTGGTTAAGTAAATATGCTGGTTACATTCACTTCTTATTGTTGTCCCTGATTTAAAATCATGCATATGGGGCATCTTACCCCCGTGGCATCTTACCACAATATCATCGTATGGCCTCTTACCATATGGGGCATCTTACCCCGTGGCATCTTACCACATTACATCGCATGGCCTCTTACCATGTGGGGCATCTTACCCCGTGGCATCTTACCACAATTACATCGTATAAATGTCATCATATAAGCATCGTATAAGCAATAAACATCGTATAAGCTTCATCGTGTAAACATCGTATAAACATCATCGTGTAAACATCGTATAAACATCATCGTGTAAACATCGTATAAACATCGTCATTTCATCGTGAATACTCATGCAATAAAAGCATAGTTGTAGTGTAAAGATGTGTGTTACCGTCCGATGCCCGTACGTCTCTTACGTACCTTTTCAAAAGGAGGAGGAGTCAACAGACTTTATCTCCTTGATGGTGCCGGTACCTGGGATGGTTCTACAAGACCACATAATACCATATTAGATGCCTCAAAATCATCTTACATCATAAACTTAACAAAATAAAACATCATCATATTTTTCAAATTTCTGCCTCTCTCGATCGATCGGCCCTAGGTCTCGATCGATCGAGACACTGTGCACAAATAGTGCCTTAGCATTCTGCCTCGCTCGATCGATCGAACATTTTACCGATCGATCGAGGAGCTTCACCGATTGATCGAGAATCCTTCGATCGATCGGCACCAAAATTTTGAAAACATGCTTAGACCTTCTGTCTCGTTCGATTGATCGGGACCAAATCTCGATCGATCGAGAGCTCTGAAAAATCGGGATTTTCCCAGATTTTTTAGCACCTCTTTTCATACCATCTTTTCTACTTCATAACACATCTTTCATGCTGAAACAAACATGTGAAGAACTTCATAAAATATCCATGTAAGCTCTTAAATCAAAGGTTATCAAAACCTAAGCTAACATGCATCATAACATCATCATAATCTTCATCCTCAACCAACTTTACAGAAAAACAGAGTATGTTCTTCTTTGCCCAGATTTTCGAGCACATAGCTTCATAACTAGAAATCTACCACATAAATCATGTAAAATGCTCAAACAACCATGCTAGTAGTTACATAAAACTACCATGTGAGCATCTCTACCAAGGTTCCACCCAAACCTATACCTATCATGCAGTAAAACATCCCACCAAAACCATACCTTACCCAAAAACAGAGTATGAAGTCTTACCCCCTTTTTCCTCCTCAAATTGGCAAGCTTTTTGCACAAAGATTCACAGCCTCTTTCCTTCTCTAATCTGCAGTTTCAGGGACGAAAAGAGAGGGAGAAGGAGGTGGAGGGAAATGATTGCAAAACAACATGTTCCCCACATCATATCATCATAACATAAATCGTGGCCCCCAATTTAAATACACCACAACCCTTAAACACATCATAATTTATCATCGTAGAACATAATCATATCACATTTCGGGGGTATTACATTACTCCCCTACTTATAAGATTTCGTCCTCGAAATCCACATGCATCATCATATCGAAACTAAACATAAAAACATACCAGAGAATAGTTCCGGATAGTGCTGCACCATATGCCGTTCCGTCTCCCACGTAGCCTCCTCGACGCCCCGACGATCCCACTGAACTTTGACCATCGGTATAACTTTGCTTCGTAGTCTGCGATCCTCTCGATCCAGAATTCTGATAGGTCGTTCAACGTAGGACACATCTGAGTCTAACTGTACTTCCGTAGGCTGTAAGACATGAGACGGGTCTGGCTCATACTTCCTTAACATAGAGACATGGAAAACATCGTGTATGCCAGATAAAGATGGCGGTAGAGCCAAACGATAAGCTAATGTACCGATACGCTGTAAAACTTCATATGGCCCAACATACATCGGAGATAACTTTCCCCGCATCCCAAAACGAACCACACCCCTGAAGGGCGAGATCTTTAAGAAGACCCTGTCTCCTAACTGGAATTCTAGCGGTCGTCGCCGCTTATTGGCATAGGCCGCTTGCCTATCTTGGGCCGCTTTAATCTTTTGGCGTATCATCTTAATCTTACCTTCCATATCCTTGATCATATCTGGTCCTCCGACCGCTTTGCTAGTCAAGTCCTCCCAATACAGCGGTGATCTACATCGTCGTCCATACAGAGCTTCAAAAGGGGCCATTTGAATGCTCGCTTGATAACTGTTGTTATAGGAGAACTCCACCAGCGGCACTGAATCCTGCCACGGAGTATCAAACTCCAAAATACATGCCCTCAACATGTCTTCGAGCGTCTGAATGGTACGCTCTGTTTGGCCATCTGTCTGAGGGTGATAGGCCGTACTCAGTCTCACCTCTGTGCCCAAAGCTGTCTGAAGACCCTCCCAGAAATGTGAAGTAAACCTCGGGTCCCTGTCAGACACTATCGAGACTGGAATACCATGCAATCTCACCACATCCCGTATATACATTTGGGCCATCTTTAAGTATGTATACGACATACTGTAAGGGATGAAATGAGCCGTCTTCGTCAGCCTATCTACGATCACCCAGATTGCATCAAATCCTGAGGTCGTCCTTGGCAAGTGGGTTACGAAATCCATAGATATATGCTCCCACTTCCATTCAGACACCTCTAAGCTCTTCAGCTCTCCACCAGGCCTCTGCCTCTCTGCCTTTACCTGCTGGCAGATCAAACATCTTTTAACAAAAAAGATTACCTCACGCTTCATGCGTCTCCACCAGAATTGATCGCATAGATCTTTGTACATCTTCTTTCCCCCTGGGTGGATACTGAAACGACTACTGTGAGCCCGCTCCAATATTCCTCTACGCAGTCCTGGTGCATCTGGGACTACCCATCGGTTGCCCAGTCTCAAAGAATATGGCTGACCCTGAAGTATCAATGATGTCCATCTCGGAACCTCACTATCTGACTTCTGGGCCTTCCTGATTGCCTCAAATATATCTGGCTCCGCCAATAAGGTCGACACTCGCACAGGCGACGTGTCTACATCGAAGTCATAGCCCAGATGGCAGTAAGAAGTCATCAAAGCTGACAAACACATGACATCCTCTGCCGTACTCTTCACCTTCCGACTTAAGGCATCTGCTATCAGGTTCGCTTTACCTGGATGGTACTCAATTTCACAATCATAGTCTTTGAGCAAATCCATCCACCTTCTTTGCCTCATATTCAACTCTGCCTGAGTGAATAAGAACTTCAGGCTCTTATGATCCGTAAATATAGTGAAAGACGTGCCATACAAGTAATGCCTCCAAATCTTCAAGGCAAAAATGATGGCCGCCAATTCCAAATCATGCACTGGATACCTGGCTTCATGTGGCTTCAGTTGCCTCGATGCATAAGCTACCACATGCTTATCTTGCATCAACACACAACCCAAACCCTGTAATGACGCATCCGTATACAAGGCGAAATTCTTATCTTCAGACGGAATCACCAGCACAGGCGCTGTAGTCAAACGACGCTTCAGCTCTTGGAAGCTTTCCTCACAAGCTTCAGACCAAAAGAAGGGGACTCCTTTCTGAGTCAGCTGTGTCAGGGGTTTGGCAATCTTCGAAAAACCCTCGACGAAACGTCGGTAATATCCTGCCAAACCGAGAAAACTCCTTATCTCAGGTACAGAAGTGGGTGCAGCCCACTCCATCACAGCTTCAATCTTCCTTGGATCCATAGATATCCCGTGGCTAGATATGACATGGCCTAAGAATACCACGCTGTCCAACCAGAACTCGCACTTGCTAAGCTTTGCATACAACTGATGATCCCTAAGGATCTGAAGCACTGTCCTCAAGTGCCTTACATGCTCTTCTTCAGTCCGAGAGTAAATAAGTATGTCGTCAATGAAGACTATGACGAACTGATCCAAATATGGCTGGAACACCCTGTTCATCAAACTCATGAAGACAGCTGGGGCATTCGTCACCCCAAAAGGCATGACCAGGAATTCATAGTGCCCATATCTAGTCCTGAAAGCCGTCTTCTGAACATCATCTTCTCTTACTCGAATCTGATGGTACCCCGACCTCAGATCGATCTTACTGTAGAGCCTCGTACCCTGCAACTGATCGAACAAGTCATCGATCCTCGGGAGTGGATACTTGTTCTTTACTGTAGCTTTGTTCAACTGCCTATAGTCAATGCATAGACGCATCGACCCATCTTTCTTCTTAACAAATAAGACAGGCGCACCCCATGGCGATACGCTAGGGCGTATGTAGCTTTTGTCTAGGAGCTCTTGCAATTGAATCTTTAGCTCTCTTAGCTCCGCTGGTGCCATCCTATACGGGGCACGAGAAATTGCAGACGTCCCTGGTAGCAACTCAATCCCAAACTCGACCTCTCTCGTCGGTGGGAATCCGGGAATCTCCTCCGGAAAGACATCAGGAAACTCTGCCACTACGGGCACATCCTCAACCTTTAATTCCTTCCTCTTATCCGTCATATCAACAGCATAGATAAGATATCCTTCATGACCTCGTTCCAATAGCTGTGTCATCTTGACAGCAGATACTAACGGAATCTTCGGACGGAAACCATCCCCATAAAATGTCCACTGGACTCCCAATACAGATCTAAATCGTACAGTCCTCTGCCTGCAGTCTACCACTGCCTGATACTTGTTCAGAACATCGATGCCCACAATGCAATCGAAGTCTGTCATTCCCAGCACAATCAAATCTGATCTTAGCTCATTATCCTCAAAATAAATGAGGCCATCATAGACAATCTGATCCGTAGTCAAACTTCTTCCAGCGGGGGTCGAGACCATAAGAGGCATGGGGGACGGAGAAGTGCATATGTGGTGCCTTTCGACAAAACTCGACGACACAAAATAGTGTGACGCACCTGTGTCTATCAATATAAGAGCAGGGTGCGTAAATAAAAGACACGTACCCGCTATAACTTCCTCCGGGGCCGCTGTAGTCTGCTCCCTCATCAAAGCATACACCTGCCCCTGAGGTGGCCCCGCGGGCTGACCTCCATACTGTCTTGGCACAAAAGGTGGCCGGTGTTGTGCCGTTAAGGTAACATCTTAAGGTTTTTGGTTGTTACACGAGCTAACAGGATTACAGGCCAAAATACAAAACTTCAAAAAAATAATTCATTACATTCTAAAAGAATGTCATTTAGATTTACACTACTCCTAGAGTAGATACTAATCATAACTTGAATCCTATACATTCCTGTGCCCCTCGTAGCTCACTGCCTCAACCCAACCCTTAGTCCTTCCGTCCAAAAGTGTACCTACAGGGACAACACATCATGAGCATATATAATCTTACTTAACATCATAAAACATCATAGTAAATGCATGAAACATTGGTAAAGTAAATATGCTGGTTATTCATTCACTTCTTATTGTTGTCCCTGATTTAAAATCATGCATATCGGGCATCTTACCCCCGTGGCATCTTACCACAATATCATCGTATGGCCTCTTACCATATGGGGCATCTTACCCCGTGGCACCTTACCACAATACATCGCATGGCCTCTTACCATGTGGGGCATCTTACCCCGTGGCATCTTACCACAATTACATCGTATAAATGTCATCATATAAGCATCGTATAAGCAATAAACATCGTATAAGCTTCATCGTGTAAACATCGTATAAACATCATCGTGTAAACATCGTATAAACATCATCGTGTAAACATCGTATAAACATCGTCATTTCATCGTGAATACTCATGCAATAAAAGCATAGTTGTAGTGTAAAGATGTGTGTTACCGTCCGATGCCCGTACGTCTCTTACGTACCTTTTCAAAAGGAGGAGGAGTCAACATACTTTATCTCCTTGATGGTGCCGGTACCTGGGATGGTTCTACAAGACCACATAATACCATATTAGATGCCTCAAAACCATCTTACATCATAAACTTAACAAAATAAAACATCATCATATTTTTCAACTTTCTGCCTCTCTCGATCGATCGGCCCTAGGTCTCGATCGATCGAGACACTGTGCACAAATAGTGCCTTAGCATTCTGCCTCGCTCGATCGATCGAACATTTTACCGATCGATCGAGGAGCTTCACCGATCGATCGAGAAATCCTTCGATCGATCGGCACCAAAATTTTGAAAACATGCTTAGACCTTCTGTCTCGCTCGATCGATCGGGACCAAATCTCGATCGATCGAGAGCTCTGAAAAATCGGGATTTTTCCAGATTTTTGAGCACCTCTTTTCATACCATCTTTTCTACTTCATAACACATCTTTCATGCTGAAACAAACATGTGAAGAACTTCATAAAATATCCATGTAAGCTCTTAAATCAAAGGGTTATCAAAACCTAAGCTAACATGCATCATAACATCATCATAATCTTCATCCTCAACCAACTTTACAGAAAAACAGAGTATGTTCTTCTTTGCCCAGATTTTCGAGCACATAGCTTCATAACTAGAAATCTACCACATAAATCATGTAAAATGCTCAAACAACCATGCTAGTAGTTACATAAAACTACCATGTGAGCATCTCTACCAAGGTTCCACCCAAACCTATACCTATCATGCAGTAAAACATCCCACCAAAACCATACCTTACCCAAAAACAGAGTATGAAGTCTTACCCCCTTTTTCCTCCTCAAATTGGCAAGCTTTTTGCACAAAGATTCACAGCCTCTTTCCTTCTCTAATCTGCAGTTTCGGGGACGAAAAGAGAGGGAGAAGGAGGTGGAGGGAAATGATTGCAAGACAATGGTCATAGCATGGGTTGGGGCAAGTGGAGGTATGGGTGTTAAACAAGTGGGTTGCCAAGTGGGGGAAGGGTGGTGACCGAGTTGTGGGGGTGGGGTGGTGTGGTTGGGGTGCCATGTGGTGTTTAATTGTATCCCGGTATATAGTACGATGTATTAAAATATCCTCACTCGATATTTTCTAATTTCATTTAATTAATACATCCCTTAAAACACCCAACATGTTCCCCACATCATATCATCATAACATAAATCGTGGCCCCCAATTTAAATACACCACAACCCTTAAACACATCATAATTTATCATCGTAGAACATAATCATATCACATTTCGGGGGTATTACAGTTGTATACTGTAAAGTGTCAAGCAAAGTCTTCTAGTGTAACCTTCATGCAAAGGAAGAAGGGGAGACGTAGAAGCTTTGTAAGGACCCTAATCCTTAAGTGCGGAATCAAGGCATAATAGAGCTAACATAATAATCAGAGTGTAAAAGAACGTGTTGAGTTTATGAGCTTAAGCATTACATGCCAAAAATAAGGACTACTAAAATGGATTAATTACATTCCAATCAAAAGAATGTGTTTAACTATAGTTCAAGCTACTCCTAGAGTAGACATTATAGAAAGCAATCCCGTCCTTCAAGTCCCAAAAGCATCCTCAACAAGCTCACCATCTTAACCCGTCTAGCCCTTCTATCATGCCAAACGTGTACCTACAAGGACAACCCCCAAACATGAGCAATAATAATCATTCATATTCAACACAATATGAAGATAAAGCGTAAATGCATAATCATAATAAAACACTTCCTGTTTTTCCCATGCATTTCAAACGCTTCCCGTTTGGTTGTCCCTGTACCATAACTCATGAGTATAATCAATAGATTATTTTTAATGGTCTAAACATGTCATGACATATACCATCTCATCAATACCAAATACTGATCACCAATCCCTAGTCTGTCCATCACAATGTATTTTAATGCCCCTCGCTTATTTACATATAGGCGGCATAGGATAACCTCGCTTCAATGGACATGCGGGACTCCCACCCCTCGCCTCACATTGAGCGGCAAATACCCTTTCCTCGCCCTATATGATAACCACGCTCAAATGTGACATGCGGCGCTCCCACCCCTCGCTTCACATTTAGCGGAACCAAAACAAATAGCGGCAAGCATTAAAATCATCAAGGGATGACCACGACTCATGGGATGTGCACCAATAATCATATGCATCTATAAACATCATGCATAACATGTATTTGCATCCACAATGCAATACCACATATATACTCGCATCCACAATGCATAAACAATGAGTATATAAGATACATGTACCGTTGGGTGCCCGTACGTCCACTACGTACCTTTCCAAAAGTGGAATGTGGTAGGACTTCAATTCCTTGGCTGTGTTGCCACCTGGGTTGGTTCTACACATTCACAAATATCAATATTAGAACCCAATAATAGTCCAATACCAAAAATCCCACAAAAATAACCAAAAACATCATTTTTGGTGTCTCGCGATCAATCGCCATATACCCCCGATCGATCGCGAGACCACACTGCCTCGCCCAACAAAATTTGCCAATCCGCGATCGATCGCTGAGTTTGCGCCGATCGATCGCGGCCTCGCCGATCGATCGCGCTAAACTCGCGATCGATCGCTGAAGGCTACTGCCTCCAGCACTGCTGCTCGCGATCGATCGCGGAAGGCACCGATCGATCGCCGAGCTCTGGGCATCCGATTTTCGGGCACTATTCACCCATCTTCAACCCCAACTCAACCAAACTCAATTAATCCAACACCAACCATACAAAACCACTCAAAACCATCAATAAACATCTACATTAACTCATATATTTAACATCCACCCAAAATAATACCAAAACCACAACAACCCAACACAAACCCATTTTAAAACTCTTCAAACCATATCAAACTTAAGCAAAACACAACAAAATTAACCATGAGGTATCCATACCTCTTGGGGACCTCAAATCACCCAACAAACTCCACAAATCAAAGTTTTGCAAGAACTTCTCTTCACCCTTATGCTCAAACTCGAAAATGAAGAGAAAAAGGAAGGGTTTGGGTGTTGTTTGGTAAAGTAAAAGTAAGAGTGGGTGGTGGGGTTGGGGTATAAAAGTGAGTTTATTAAAATACATACCAAAAAGAATTCCATGGTGTATAAAACACCCCAACATGATATTTTCAAAGCATTAACTCAAAATGCACCAAAATACCAATTAACTCATGATTTCCAATTAATTGCTAACCAAGGCAAATAAATCATGTTCCCAACAAATTTTCCCAACATGCACTCTGAAATGCACTCCCGGGTCACCCTTTCCACATGACCATGCATTTTCACATGATAAATAATTCCAACACATAATTAATTATCACCAAAATAAGTCATATAAACACAATTAATGCTCAAATTGCAATTAATCATTTCAGGGATATCACAATACTCCCCTACTTATAAGATTTCGTACTCGAAATCTCATGCACTTACCCCAAAAGGAAACTAAACATAAACACATACCAGAGAATAGTTCCGGGTAGTGCTGCACCATATGCCGCTCCGTCTCCCACGTAGCCTCCTCGACACCCCTGCGATCCCACTGAACCTTGATCATAGGTATCACTTTGTTCCGAAGTCTACGGTCTGCTCGATCCAGAATTCTGACAGGCCGTTCCACATAAGACACATCGGATTCCAACTGAACTTCGGAAGGCTGTAAAACATGCGACGGATCCGGCTCATACTTCCGTAGCATAGACACATGAAACACATCATGTATACCAGAAAAAGAAGGCGGCAGGGCTAGTCGGTAAGCTAAGGTGCCAATGCGCTGCAAAATCTCGTACGGTCCAACATACCTCGGAGACAGTTTCCCGCGCATCCCAAATCGCACAACGCCTCTGAAAGGCGAGATCTTCAAGAAGACCTTATCTCCCAACTGAAATTCTAACGGTCTCCGCCGTTTGTTCGCATAAGCTGCCTGTCTATCATTGGCTGCTTTTATTTTCTGCCTTATCAGCTTTATCTTCTCTTCCATCTCCCGAATCAATTCCGGTCCTCCGACCGATTTACGGTCCAAATCATCCCAACACAAGGGTGATCTACACCGTCTGCCATAAAGAGCTTCAAAAGGAGCCATCTGAATACTTGCCTGGTAGCTATTATTATAAGAGAACTCTACCAAAAGCACTGAATCTTGCCAAGAAACATCAAACTCCAAAACACAAGCTCTTAACATGTCCTCGAGCGTCTGGATAGTACGCTCGGTCTGGCCATCCGTCTGAGGATGATAAGCAGTGCTCAATCTGACTTCAGTTCCCAAGGCTGACTGAAGGCCTTCCCAAAAATGAGATGTGAATTGCGGATCTCGATCCGACACTATGGAAACGGGGATCCCATGCAATCTCACCACATCTCGAATGTACAACTGCGCCATCCTCAAAAAGGTGAAAGTCATGCTATAGGGGATGAAATGAGCTACCTTAGTCAATCGATCCACGATCACCCAAATAGCATCAAAGCCTGAAGCACTCCTCGGCAGGTGAGTCACAAAGTCCATGGAAATGTGTTCCCACTTCCACTTCGGTATCTCCAAGCTTGTCAACTCGCCGCCAGGTCTCTGCCTCTCTGCCTGAACCTGCTGGCAGATCAAACACCTCTTCACAAAAGCGACGACATCAGATTTCATTCTCTTCCACCAAAACTGGCCACGCAGATCTTTATACACCTTCTTCCCGCCTGGGTGGATGCTCAGTCTGCTACTATGAGCTCGCTCTAAGATCCCTTTACGCAGCTCCGGCGTACTCGGAACCACCCAACGGTCACCCAATCTCAAAGATCCGTCATCGGCCACTCTGAATTTCGTTGGCTGACCTAGATGTACTAAAGATAACCACCTCTGAACCTCATCATCAGACCTCTGAGCTCTCCTGATGTTCTCATAGATATCTGGCTCAGCTAACAAGGTCGATACATGCACAGGTGATGCATCAATGTCAAAGTCATAGCCCAACTGGCAATAGGAGGTCATCATGGCTGACAAATGGATAACGTCCTCAGCAGAACTCTTTACTTTCCGGCTCAAAGCATCTGCTGTCAAATTAGCTTTCCCGGGATGGTACTCAATCTCACAATCATAGTCTTTGAGTAAGTCCATCCACCTCCTCTGCCTCATGTTCAGCTCCGCCTGAGTGAATAAAAACTTGAGGCTCTTGTGATCCGTGTATATGGTAAACGAAGTACCATACAAGTAATGCCTCCAAATCTTCAGGGCGAAGATGATAGCCGCCAGTTCCAAGTCATGGACTGGGTATCTCGTCTCATGCGGCTTCAACTGCCTCGATGCATAAGCTACCACATGCCTATCTTGCATCAGTACACATCCAAGTCCCTGAAGTGATGCATCGGTATACAAAACAAATCTGGAGTTCTCCGTAGGGATCACTAACACTGGCGCCGTTGTCAACCGGTGCTTTAACTCCTGGAAGCTCTCCTCACAAGCTTCTGACCAAAAGAAAGGTACTCCTTTCTGGGTCAACTGTGTCAACGGCTTGGCAATCTTCGAAAAGCCCTCGACGAAACGTCGATAATATCCGGCCAAACCAAGGAAGCTCCGAATCTCAGGCACAGAAGTGGGGGCAGCCCACTCCATTACAGCTTCGATCTTCCTGGGATCCACAGATATCCCGCTGCTCGATATGACATGCCCCAGAAACACTACACTGCTTAGCCAAAATTCACACTTACTGAGCTTAGCATACAACTGATGCTCTCTGAGAATCTGAAGCACTGTCCTCAAGTGTTTCACATGCTCTTCCTCACTCCGGGAGTAGATGAGAATGTCGTCAATAAACACAATGACGAACTGATCAAGATACGGCTGAAACACTCTGTTCATCAGACTCATAAAGACCGATGGAGCATTCGTCACGCCGAACGGCATCACTAGGAACTCATAATGTCCATATCGGGTCCGGAATGCTGTCTTCTGCACATCTTCCTCTCTGACTCGAATCTGATGATATCCGGATCTCAAATCAATCTTGATATACACCCTGTTACCTTGCAACTGATCAAACAGATCGTCGATCCTTGGAAGAGGATACTTATTCTTCACTGTAGCCTTATTCAGTTGCCGGTAATCGATGCACAACCGCATCGAGCCGTCCTTCTTCTTCACAAAGAGAACTGGTGCGCCCCATGGCGATACGCTCGGGCGTATATATCCCTTGTCAAGGAGATCTTGCAACTGTTCTTTCAACTCTCTCAACTCCGCCGGTGCCATCCTGTAAGGTGCACGGGAGATAGCGGATGTCCCTAGTAACAACTCGATCCCAAACTCAACTTCCCTAGCCGGTGGAAATCCTGGGATCTCTTCTGGGAATACATCGGCAAACTCTGCTACCACTGGTACATCCTCAATTCTCAATTCCTTATTCTTCCCAGACGCGTCCACGGCATAGATGAGATAGCCCGTGTGTCCACGTTCCAACAGCTGAGTCATCTTGATCGCTGAAATCAACGGAATCTTCGCACGAGAACCGTTGCCATAGAAAGTCCACTGACTGCCCAATTCAGGTCTGAACTTCACTGTCCTCTGCCGGCAATCTACCACTGCCTGATATCTGTTCAGAATATCAATACCCAAGATGCAGTCGAAGTCTGACATGCCCAACACAATCAAGTCTGACCTCAATTCGTTGCCCTCAAAATAAATGAGGCAGTCTGCCATAAACTGATCAGCAACGATATTTCTTCCAGTGGGTGTCGAGACCAAAAGAGGCGTGGGTAAAGAAGACGTGCGCATATGGTGTCTTTCCACAAAACCAACAGATACAAAAGAGTGGGAGGCACCTGTATCTACCAAAATAAAAGCAGGGTACGTAAATAATGACACGTACCAGCGATCACCTCCTCTGGGGCTGCCTGGGCCTGCTCTCTAGTCAGTGCATACACCTGTCCCTGGGGCGGTCCCACTGTCTGACCTCCCGATGGTCGAGGCCCAAACTGCTGCCTCTGCTGCACTGTCCTATCCTCAAATCTCGGCCGGTTGCCCTGAAACTCTGACTGTCCTCCCCGGGTGGGGCAATACCGAGCGATGTGGCCCATCTTGCCACAGCTATAACAGGCAGGGCACTTACTCGAAGAATGTGGCCCTCCACAGTTGTCGCACATCGGCTCTCCCGGCCTATTCCCTTGTGAAGATCCTCGATTGGCGGACCAATTGCTCTTCTTGTTCTCCTGTTTCTGACCAAAGAACTTCTTTCCACCAAACCGTGAAGATGAAGAGGCACCATGAGGTTTAAATGGCTCTCCTCGGGGCCTCAAGCTATCATTGGTCTGCCTCTGTTGTGGTACTTGTGGTGGCATAGCATTAGGGTAAGCTCCCACTCAAAGCTCGGCAAGCTCCGCCCTTGTGAGAGCATCATCAAAAGAAGTTGGGTTATTGGTGATAACCCGGTCATAGAGCTCCGGTCGCAACCCCTTCATAAAATTTCTCATCTTTGCGTGCCCATTGGTGGCAATGTGGGGAACATACCTCAGCAACGAAGAGTACCGCGTGGCATAGTCTGACACTGTCATGTTCCGCTGTTTCAAACTTGTAAATTCGTCCTCCTTCGTCTGTCTCGCCGCTGCGGAGAAGTACCGGTTCAGAAACCGGGTTCTGAAGAGTGTCCAATCAATCACAGTACCTAGTGCTCTTAGCTCCAATACAGTGCCCCTCCACCACATGAGAGGTTTCTTTGCTAACTGAAACTCCGCCAGCCTCAGCCAAGCTGTAACAGCACAAGGAGCCGATACAAAGATCTGCTCAAGTCTTTCCAACCACTCTTCAGCCTCCTCTCCGGACTCTGTCCCCTCAAACCGGGGCGGATGGTAAGACAGAAATTGCGTCAGACTGATCTCACCCGGTAGTAATAACTGAGCTACGGGTTCCATGCCTACGGCCAGTGGAGGTAGGGGGTTTGCTTGTCCAATACTTGAGTTCACACTACCAACATCGCCAACTTCCTCATTAGCAGCCATGCTGTAACACAGATGTTAACAACAATTCCAAGACAATATATATGTTATGCCGTTAGATAACAGGAATGATATAAGCACGTTAGTATAACAGGATATACATCAATATGCACCACAAGCATAAACATGCTTCAAATGTAAGCACCTAGCCAATCATGCTAAGGCTACCCTTCACTCGTTCCCGGGTTCTCTAACCACTGCTCTGATACCACTAATGTAAGGACCCTAATCCTTAAGTGCGGAATCAAGGCATAATAGAGCTAACATAATAATCAGAGTGTAAAAGAACGTGTTGAGTTTATGAGCTTAAGCATTACATGCCAAAAATAAGGACTACTAAAATGGATTAATTACATTCCAATCAAAAGAATGTGTTTAACTATAGTTCAAGCTACTCCTAGAGTAGACACTATAGAAAGCAATCCCGTCCTTCAAGTCCCAAAAGCATCCTCAACAAGCTCACCATCTCAACCCGTCTAGCCCTTCTATCATGCCAAACGTGTACCTACAAGGACAACCCCCAAACATGAGCAATAATAATCATTCATATTCAACACAATATGAAGATAAAGCGTAAATGCATAATCATAATAAAACACTTCCTGTTTTTCCCATGCATTTCAAACGCTTCCCGTTTGGTTGTCCCTGTACCATAACTCATGAGTATAATCAATAGATTATTTTTAATGGTCTAAACATGTCATAACATATACCATCTCATCAATACCAAATACTGATCACCAATCCCTAGTCTGTCCATCACAATGTATTTTAATGCCCCTCGCTTATTTACATATAGGCGGCATAGGATAACCTCGCTTCAATGGACATGCGGGACTCCCACCCCTCGCCTCACATTGAGCAGCAAATACCCTTTCCTCGCCCTATATGATAACCACGCTCAAATGTGACATGCGGCGCTCCCACCCCTCGCTTCACATTTAGCGGAACCAAAACAAATAGCGGCAAGCATTAAAATCATCAAGGGATGACCACGACTCATGGGATGTGCACCAATAATCATATGCATCTATAAACATCATGCACAACATGTATTTGCATCCACAATGCAATACCACATATATACTCGCATCCACAATGCATAAACAATGAGTATATAAGATACATGTACCGTTGGGTGCCCGTACGTCCACTACGTACCTTTCCAAAAGTGGAATGTGGTAGGACTTCAATTCCTTGGCTGTGTTGCCACCTGGGTTGGTTCTACACATTCACAAATATCAATACCCAATAATAGTCCAATACCAAAAATCCCACAAAAATAACCAAAAACATCATTTTTGGTGTCTCGCGATCGATCGCCATATACCCCCGATCGATCGCGAGACCACACTGCCTCGCCCCACAAAATTTGCCAATCCGCGATCGATCGCTGAGTTTGCGCCGATCGATCGCGGCCTCGCCGATCGATCGCGCTAAACTCGCGATCGATCGCTGAAGGCTACTGCCTCCAGCACTGCTGCTCGCGATCGATCGCGGAAGGCACCGATCGATCGCCGAGCTCTGGGCATCCGATTTTCGGGCACTATTCACCCATCTTCAACCCCAACTCAACCAAACTCAATTAATCCAACACCAACCATACAAAACCACTCAAAACCATCAATAAACTTCTACATTAACTCATATATTTAACATCCACCCAAAATAATACCAAAACCACAACAACCCAACACAAACCCATTTTAAAACTCTTCAAACCATATCAAACTTAAGCAAAACACAACAAAATTAACCATGAGGTATCCATACCTCTTGGGGACCTCAAATCACCCAACAAACTCCACAAATCAAAGTTTTGCAAGAACTTCTCTTCACCCTTATGCTCAAACTCGAAAATGAAGAGAAAAAGGAAGGGTTTGGGTGTTGTTTGGTAAAGTAAAATTAAGAGTGGGTGGTGGGGTTGGGGTATAAAAGTGAGTTTATTAAAATACATACCAAAAAGAATTACATGGTGTATAAAACACCCCAACATGATATTTTCAAAGCATTAACTCAAAATGCACCAAAATACCAATTAACTCATGATTTCCAATTAATTGCTAACCAAGGCAAATAAATCATGTTCCCAACAAATTTTCCCAACATGCACTCTGAAATGCACTCCCGGGTCACCCTTTCCACATGACCATGCATTTTCACATGATAAATAATTCCAACACATAATTAATTATCACCAAAATAAGTCATATAAACACAATTAATGCTCAAATTGCAATTAATCATTTCAGGGATATCACAAGCTTTGTGCTTCAAACTTCCACAAACAATATTTGTGTCATTTACTTACTGCAATTTACCATTCAGTTATTACTACTCACAAGACCAGCAGACGTCTTCCGCACTATAATCAATGTCTGCTGACTTAAAATATATTGAGAAGCTACTGCAGTACCTAATAGTCTGCAGTAAACCAAGTAAAATCGAAATTGAATCTAGTGTTTATTCAACCACCCCTTCTAAACACTACGCCGATCCTAACAAATCCTCAAAATAATAATCACTCGTTTATTATCTACGTCAGGTATATGCTATTCGAAAATTCTTATTAATGATTCAGTTAATATTTATGCCTATACATAGTACATCCATACATTCTAACCTTATCGATCACCTCAATGCTATAAACAAAGATTTATCCCATGATAAAAATAACATGGGTGTCAAAATTATAGACCATTAACAAATCAGTTAGTATTCAGGTCTACTATAAGTACATGCTTAACTTCATATATAGGTCATTATCAACTCAGTTAATATTCAGGCCTTCGCAAATTTATATGCCTAAACTCAATTATCTATCATGAGGTCATATCACACAAAAACAGATAATAGCATGTAAAATCACGTAGTCAAGCACATGCACAAACATTTTATTCGTGCCTAAATACACGTGTCCTAGCTCTAGTTCGAGCATATCCCAGATTATGCTCTGATACCAACTGTGAGGGACTCGTCCTAATCAGAGGTTTAGCTAACACACGATTGTTATATTACCGTAAACAACGGAAGATTTAGTTAAAAACCTTTCAAAAGTGATCCTCAAAATTTTTCGCATTTTGTTTTTAAAACATTTCAGAGTATAGAAAATATATAATTCCAGTTTTTCATCTTTAACATGTTATTCATCGCATAAGCATCACATATAAACTTCCTAGTAATGTAATACTTAATATACAGATACTCGGGGCATACCCAGGTAAATTGAATCACACTCTTAACAGCTACTGGGACTCAAAACATAAATCATAACCTGAGCTCGCTCTTAAGGAGCTCTGGTATTCATCGATGCATCATCTCGAGCATCCGCAGTATGTCCACCTGTACCACCTGTCATGCCCATACAACAAAGGCATGACAGCCCCCCACGAAGGGGGTCAGAACCCAGTACGAGAAACATGTAAAATCACAATAGTAAGACAAAGTATCATGCGATGCATGCCGTGCATAAATGCAAATGCATATGAGGGGCATCAAATCTTCAATATCAAGATCTCATGAGTCCAATTGAAAGATCATCAATCAATCATCAAGCTCGAGTAGGGCGTCGACACGCTCGTCGCTACGACATCTCTCTCAGTCGAGCCATTGCGGGTCCATCATCCCTCGTGTCTGGGCGACGTCGGTATACTCGTCGCTACGGTATCTCTCAGCTCACTCTCTCCACCGAGCCATCGGCGTGCCCATCATCCCCAGACACGCATCACAGATACCAACGAAAAGATATAGGTACCAACAAAAGGATCGATAGGGTCAACATGACATGCTCAATATCCATGCGTGTCAATGCATCATGCAATATCATAATCTCATGTGATGCATCTCAATATATCATGTCATCATATATCATGCAGTTCAATGTATCATGTAATTCACATACTGTAGTTCAACATGTCATATAGTCACATAAGTAGCGAGTAATGGCAAGTAAATCATACCCCGGAAACATCACATGTCTTTGCCAGCCATCGTGATAGAACCGATTTTCTACGTACCTCAAACTGTTAGCTAATTACCAAGTGATCCTCGACTCGATCTCAGGATTAACCTGATCATAATAGTTCCAAATACAACATAATGCCACATACTAACCTTAAACTTATCAAAATAAACTCAAACTTAGACCCAAAACAAATTCTCTAAATTTCAGCCTGCGCAACCGCATAAATCGGCTCATAACTTGTCTGATAATAAATCACATGGGTCCAATTTTGTTTAAAATCTAACTCAAATAAACATTTCATCAGTTCAACTCACCTTTAAATTCGTTCATTTCTCCTAGGTAAAATGGCCAAGATCAATCTGCTGGAAAAACAGGACAATTCACCAAATTCCAGCTTGACCCATTTTCGTATAAAACTCATAATAAATTCATATGACGTACAAATGACTTGAGGCCAATGGGAAAATCACGAAAACTAAAAGTACTACAGTTCATCTTTGAAGTACAGAAGCTAGTTCGCTCATCTTGAGCCACATGCAAAACAAAGTATGTCAGTTTTAAAAATACATATACACTCTGTTTTGACAGAGTGATCAGTTCTAGGAAAAGTGCATATCTTGCTCAAATAAACACCAAATCATGTGAGGACAGTTTTTAATGCAAGATAACTTAAGGTTTTACAACTTTCATTCAGACACCAAGGTCAAACTCATAGCACATGTTTCCCAGATTTACTAAGAACACACTGCATGTGTAACTCGCGAACACACTGCATGTGTAACTCGCCTACATGCATGTTCCAGATTGTGCACCTTGTGGTAAAAACATCATAACTCCTTTATTTTAAGTCTAAATCGAGTCCATTATTTTTTAAACTTGGATAAAATTTAAAGCTCTACAACTTTTAGTTGAAGATCGACATCAAATTCGAAAGAAAAATTGGTCAAAAGTTCGGAAATCTACACTGCATGTACATTTACAGTACATGTAGAGCCAAATCTGGCACTCCTTAGGGAAATGAGCATATCTTACTCATTTTAAGTCTAAATTGTCTCACATTTCGGCCACAAAACGATAACTCAAATATCTATAACTTTCATTTAGACCTCTAAGTCAGATTCGGACTTTAAGCAAATAAACAATTTGACACAATTTGCTGCATGTGTTGTCAAAATCTGCAGACTTAAAATTACAGCAACTTTCTTCTTTAAACTCATGAGTTTCGACCCAAAATTACAAACTATGATGATAAAACTTGAAAGAGAGGTTATACCTTCCTAGATTTAGATGTTTATAGCATAAAACACCACCATCCCAACTCAAAGTTTCGACCTCCAGCTGCTGCCCCTTGCAAGAAGTCCAAGCTTTTGCTTCAACTCTTAATTTTCTTGTTGGGTTCTTCTTCCCTAGGCTTGTGGCTTCCAAATCCACCATTGCATGTGGGTTTTGATCAAGCTTTTCAAGAGAAGTTTGGGCAAAGAAAGGCTGAAGTTTTCGAAAATCAAAAGGAGAGAAGGAGGAGTGTTTTGTTGGGGAAAGAAGGGAGAGAGAAAGGTTCTTGCAAGATAAGTAAGGAAAATCCAAGTTTGAAAATTAGAAGCGGGCGTGGCTTTCCATGTGAAATTTGCATGATTTTTAATTTATTTGATGTATTGTGAAATCCATGTGTCAATATATCACTATCTTGTAAGATTAATGACTCAAAATCATGCATTAAACATGAGTTAATTTAATTAGTGGCATGTGTTCTCCAAGTGTCATGTGATCATGCACATGCTCATACATAAAAAACATGTTTCACTATTTGCTTGACTTATTATAGTCCGGAACACCTTAATTCAATGTCTATAATTTTAATTATCCAGATTTGCTTAATCATCGATAATCTGGATTAATTAACATTAGGGTCTTACAGTCCAACTGGTAAAAATTCATCTCCATTTGGATATATTCAGTTCAAGTCCTATCACTTCCTCGAAAAAATAAATCAAAAATAAATTATTTATTTTTCCATGGGAATTGTTCTGTGGGGGTCCATTTAATTGTTGCTGTCGTCATTCTCAATTAGAAAAATGGTCAATGTTTGTTATTGTGAAATTGAAAATGTGTGGTGGTGAGTTGTAAAGAGCTTTAAGCTTCCACAGTCTTGACATCTTTTAAACACTCAATCGACCAAATATGTGTGTCTGTAAGAAGAGTGGCGAATTGGTCAAATTTGGGAAATTGGTGTAAACACGGTTTTATTTCACATCATTTTTTATGCATTAAAGATTAAAAAAACTATAATAATAGTAATAAAATAAAAAAAATACTTTGTTTTACTCTCGTCTCGCACTTTGAACCAGTTTGACCATGATTCAGGAGAATTAGATTAGCTATATATAATTGGAAATCTATGTGTTGTGGGAGACTTGACACTCCAAATTCACTCCCTGTGATATCTCTTTTAAGAGAAAAAGATAAAAACAAGTGAAATAATAATGACACAAGATTTTAATATAAAAAACTCTCAAATCAAGATAAAACTATCCGAACAAAAGAAAAAATACACTATGTAGAAAAATTTACAACACAATTTCTCTTCCCATCCAAAGTATACCCACAAAGATTTTCTATTAGCAAAATTTTATAACTTGCACACCTCTTATTTACAAGAAACACAATAGAGAAATTGTATCTAAAGCCAAAAGTTGCTAGATAAAGAATGGTACATTTAAACAAGATCAAGTCTTCTTTTATAAAGAAAGAGTTGGCCATTATATATCTCGATTAATATGGGAGAAAAGACAACTTATCACACATAACACTACCAATAAACCGTTGAATGGTACACTTAAATCAGATCAAGTCTTCTTTTATAACAAACGAGTTGGTCATTTATTTATCCCAACTACACCTTCCGATTTAGTTTTAGCTCTTAGATAGACTTATATATATACCTCAACTACACTTTCGCCCATGAAGCTACACCCATAGCATATATATATATTAGAAAGGGTAAATATGTGAGGAAGGGATGTAGAAGTTCCAGTTTTTTTAAAATTTTATTATATTTAAATATATTTTTTCCAAGTTGGGAACAAATAAAGGCATCCCACATTAAAATAAGGAGGAGCAAATCTAGTATTCTAATCTACTTTCTTTCTAATCTTACTTTATTGTTATTGTTTTTGTTTCTTTGTTTTCCACGTGGGGATAAGATTAAAGAAGCTCGCATTTACTAGAAGCTACATACCCGATAACCAACTAGAATTTTCAAGATACGAGACCACCTAATTATTATAAACTATACATACGTTATGACGATTGAATGGTTGCTACTCCGGTAGATAGTCCCGAGGGAGTAGCAACTTATTCCACTTATCAATTTTGCTCGAAAGATTACTGTTCTGATCTGAAGACAACATCAAACCACCAAATCTAACAGTGTACACATTGCAAATTTTTGTTAACTCGACCGACATGATTGGCATATACAATGTACTTGGTAGACCCCACCGAGCATATTCACTTTCACAGTTTCCGCAAAAGAAGAAAACATCCAGTGGACACAGTCCTTTAAACTCTAAATTCTTTCGATTATTTATATCCTAACTTTCGGATTAAAGTATATGTTAATGGGATGGTCCATGTAATGTCATAGGATTTTGGATAATAAGGTACCATGTCTTATGCAAGTGACAAGACATTTATAGTCCTTGTTTCATCCAATCTCTTGGTTCGATTTCTACAATATTATACATCATTTATTATCTCATCCTATGAATTAATTACATAATACATTATCGATATAAGACAGAACTAAGAGGCATATACTTATTATTATGTGGGGTGATATTTATCACATATCCACAAAATCATTGGATCATACGAGTATCTCATATATTTACGAGGATCACCCACCATTATTCGACCATGCTATAGGAGGAATAACATTCTCAGAGTTGTATTGAGAAAGCTAAATGTAAAGTAGGAGATCAAAATTTGTATTTTCAAAAATAATATTTAATATTTATTTTCAAATAAGATTTCGGGAATCCCCACCAGAGAGGAAAATTGTTTTCGACACTGAAATAATGCTAGGCACGACACTAGATGCTAAAACACTCTATGAGATATCATCAACAGAATTCAAAACAATTGAAAGAGCGGTTGCGAAATTTTCTTTGTAAAGGTTACATATATTCGAGTATGTCACCATGTGGAGCACTTGTTCTTTTGTGTAGAAGAAATATGGTATGATGACGATATGCATCGAGTACAGGTAATAGAATCGAATTACTGTCACGAATAAATACATACTGACTAGATCGATGATCTATTTGATCAAATTCAAGGAGTAGCAGTCTATAAAAAGATAAATTTGCACTCCGCTTAAGAGTCAGGAAGGAAGATATTCCTAAGACAGTTTAGGACCATATATTTGTGCAGTTTAAATTTTTGAATAATGCCTTTTGGTCTGAAGATAGTATCAGCAGTGTTAATGGAATTTATGATTAGAGTGTTCAAGGAACTTCTTGGACAAATTGTCATCATATCCATTGATGACATGTTGGTATATTTAAGAACCAAGAAAGATCACAAAGAACACTTATGAATAGATCTTTAGACACTTCGAAAAGTTCGATTGTATACTAAACAATCAAGTGTAATTTCTGGTTGGATTGAGTTACGTATTTGGGTCTTGAGATATCTACTTGAAAGATAACAGTTAATCCAAGTAAAAGAGGGGCAGTGATAATTTTGGCCCAGATTAACCAGTGTGCAGGAATTTTAAGTTTCTCAAGTTTTAGCAGGCCATTGCAGGCGTTGCACGAGTAATTCTCGCAGATAGCCAAGTCTACTACTAATTGACCAAAAAGAATCAGGGTTTCAATTATTCAGATGAATATGAAACTGTGTTCATAAACTGAAACATCAATTGCCTACATCTCCATTATTAGCTTTGCCCTCTGGATCAAGAGACTATGTGATTATGCAAACACGTCAACTAGAGGATTGGAAATGTATCATTATGTAGTATGGGAAATACTGCCAATGCTTCAAAGCAATTGAGAACTTATGAGAATTGACATTCTGTCTATAATCTCGAATTAGCCGCCATTACTATTGTGCTGAAGTTATGGCACCACTAGTTATATGAAAAATAGTTTATTATTCACCCTGACTGCAAGAGGTTGATATATAATATGGAATTGAATACGAATCAGAAGCGATGATTAAAACTAATGAACGACGTTTACTGTGAATTACAGTAGCATCCAAGAAAGACGGATCAAGAAACGGATTTTTTGAGTTGTAAAACTCTAGATGCCAAGGTAGCATCTATGCATGTATGACTGAATTACGACAACTTAAACACATCTTTAAGGGCATTTTAACCACGAAGAGGGCATTTTGTTGTACCGGTTGTTGTATTTTTTGAGCTATAGTTTATCTCAACGATTTGAAGGCTCAAGAATTAGACTCCAACATCCCTTATTGAGAAAAAAACAACACGATTGATAATGTGATTCATGTATACGGAGTACCAGTTTCCATTATTGCAGACAGAGGTCCGAAATTTGTATCGAGATTTGGAGTTTCCAAGCAACCTATGGATACATAAAAAATGATGATGAGTACTATCTACCATATTCAGACGATCTGAATTAACTGATGAAGCTTTGGATAGCACTTGAAAGTAGAGGCTAAGAGTGATTCTTCTGAAGATGAAGAAAGACTCTCAAATTATCATAATGAAATGAAGGCAAGCCTATAAGATTTAGAAAATATATGAAGGCAGCCTGAACTAGGCAGGCCAGCGTTGCCAATAAGAGAAAAAATCACTAGAATTGGAGATCAGCGATAGAGTATTCCCCAGAATCTCTTTATGAGACTATTCAGTTCGGACGTCGAGGTAGACTGTCACATCATACTTTGATCCTTACCAGATCATAGAAGATTCCGATAATACATGATGTACATCATGTACTTATACGAAGGAAGTTGGAACCATATTCATCTCGCATGTTTCAGCCGAAAGAGATTGAGATGAACAGTTCATTGTCCTTGAGGGAATACCTTGATTTGTGAACAATAATAAGAAGGTACCGCAGAATCGTAACCATTGATGAGTTAGCATGGTACATAGAAATCGTGGGATTTGGAAGCCAAGATGCGACATGAATGGCCATACTTATATTAGAACCTTGATTTGTATCCCATGTCTAGTTCATATGAGCAAACAATGCATTTATAAAGCTAAACAAATGTAATTTATGTGTTGGAATTTGTAATTTTTGTGATTTCGAGGGCGAAATCTTATAAGGGGGGACATATGTAAGGCCCTAATTAATCCAGATTAACGATGATTAAGCAAACCCGGTTAATTAAAAGTATAGACTTTGAATTAAGGTGTTCCGGACTACGATGAGTCAAGCAACTAGTGGAACCTGTTTTAGTGCTTGTGAATGTGCATGATCACTTGGCACTTAGAGAGCACATATCACTATTTAATTAATCTCCTAGCACATGGAATGTAAAACACAAAAAAATCCTCCACCATGCACTTAAAAACCATCATCTCTCTCTCTTTCCCATATCACATCATCTCTCTTCCTTCTTCCTCCATGGATTTCGAAATTTCTTCAATCCTTCAAAAGTGATCAAAACCCACATGCAATTGAGGATTTAGAAGCTACAAGGTTAGGGAAGAAGAACCCAACAAGAATTTTTGAGTTTGGAGCATTCTTGAAGGAGGAAAGAAGAGTTTGGAAGGAGAAATGAGCTTGGTTGACTCAAGGGATTGGATTATGCTTCAATTCATCAAGATAAAGTGAGGTATAACATGAATTTTGAGTTTGATTAACTTGCATGCAAGATTAAGGGTCGCATTTTGATGCCTTTACATGAGTATTCTAGTGAAAATTGATGTCAAAAATATTCTGCAGATTTCAGAGTATATAGTCTCTAGAATTTCTAATTTTAAGCATAGATAAACTTCGAATTTGAAGATGGTGTCCCTTATGAAAGTTTTAGTATTTTAACTTAACTTTAATTGGCCACCAAAACCAGCTAATTTGGAGTTAAAATGAGAAAATTATGACGAGTTTACTATATTGTGCTCAAATCGAGTCTGCATGTCACATGCAGTGTGTTCTTTGAATTTCTTGGAATAAATGGTTACAAATTTGAAGTTTTACATCCTAATAAGAGTTGTAGTATTCGGTGTTAGAGTGCATTTGGAATTGGCCTCACTCAATTTGGAGTTCATATGCAAAAGTTATGCTAATTTTACATCATGGTGCTCAATCTGGAAAGGCATTGCATGCTAGTTGTTAGGCTGTTACGTTTTCCAAAGAATGTATTTCAAGATGAACTAATTAGCTTAAACCTCATAAAAGATATATCGTAGGATTTGAGTTATCTAAGTTCTCCCACTAGAATCAGGTCATTTGGATGTCGTATGAATTATTTATGAAGTTTCTACCAAAATTGGTCAATCTGGAATTTAGGAATCAAATAATGAAGTAATCATACCCCAGGTACATCACATGTCTTTGTCAGACATCGTGATAGAACCGGTTTTCTATGTACTGGGTTCTGACCCCCTTCGCGGGGGCTGTCATTTCTTTGTTGTATGGGCATGACATGTAGTACATGTAGGTGTACTGCGGATGCTCGAGAGGAAGCATCGATGAATACCAGAGAGCGAGCTCAGGTTCATGTTTTACGTTTTGTGTCCCAGATTTTATTAAACATTTTAAAACTATGGTTCTTCACCGAGAAATTCCCCGAGTATTATGTACGTTGAATTATTATCGTATTTTGAGACTTTATTAATGTTGAATGATGAATGCTATGATATATGTGAATGGGTAATACGTAATTTAAGTATTAACATTATATATGTAAAAGCGAAAAAATTTTAGGGAACTTGACAAGAAATTTGAAACTAATCTTTCGTTGTTTACGCAAAATTATTCATTGTGTGATAATTAAACACATGATTAGGATCAGGCCCCCACAGAGTTGGTCGAGACTTAAAAATAGATAGGAGTGTCGAGGAGGGGTGGTTCAAATCGTGACTAGTGAGGAAATTGGGTAATGCAAAGAAATACTTTTTGGTAAGATTAATGGGTGGAAAGTGTTAGCTTAAAATCAAGATTTCCTAGATTGTATAGTCTGTCTTTGAACCGAGATAATAAAGTATGGGATGTGGCAAAATGGTGTGATAGGGAGTGCGTATGGGATTTGAAGTGGAGAAGAGAAGCACACTCTTGGGAACTAACGATTTTTCTGACTTTTTAGATGTCGTTAGTCGGGCCAATCTCGATGAGAGGGTAAAAGATGGATGGGCTTGGAAATAATGTGGATGGACTTATTCGGTCAAAGTGGCTTACGAGGTGTTGTCCAAGGCTGGGTCACATATTCAACGCTTTGTGGTGCAAGGTGGCTCCATCTAAGGCTATCATCATCGGTTGGAAACTTATCCAGAACAAGTTGGCTACACAAGCTAATTTAATCAGAAGGGGAGTTGGATCTGAACCAAATTGATTGTCATCTGCAATCTTTATGAAGAGAATTACAAACACTTGTTCTGTCAGTTTGACTTTTCCTACAAGGTATGGGTTTCACTTTACAAGTGGATGAACGTCTCATTTGTGGTCACGAAGAACCATCTACGCATCTTGTAATTCATGAAGGTATGCGACTCGATGGGATATCAAGAAACCTGTGGATAATGTTTTGGATTGTGTGGTGTGATGCATCTGGAGTGAAAGAAATAAAATGATATTCAAAAGTAAGGACGCAATGCTGATTTAGTGGTGGAAGGGATCATCTGTTAGCAATGCCCTTCAAGCCAATGGGCCAATGGTTGGCCTGTTGGGCTTAATGAACTCTAGCCCAACTAGACAACTATAAATATATCAGTCATTCTCTAGGTTTGGAGATTTTTTGATTCCATTCACTCTCATAGAAATGCCAAGATCAAACTAGCACTGGTGTTGGCTTGTAGATCTGGTCAGGTTGGTTGGACTCGAGGGTCACCGCTATCAGATTCACGTCGGTGAACGGTAATTCCTTTTCGTGCATTTATTCGATTTATGCATGTTAATATATGAATCAGGCGCGATTGACCGTCCCCGGGTCAGATCTGTTTATTGTATTATTTCCGCTGCGTTTGGATCTGGCGCCGGGATACGGAAACCCAACAGTGGTATCAGAGCCAGGTTGTGCTTTGATTCATGTATTCAATAATTAAATTTTATTAGATTGTTTCCCACAATACTAATCTCTTTAGAATTTCAAAATTATGGAATCCGGAAAAATATAGAAAATAGAACCAAAACCTGGATCATCATCTCCATGGACAGCCTGCAGTTCACGGCAATTCACACGACGGAGAAACTGTTCTTCCGCCGTGTCCGTACGCCGCCCCGTCTGAACTTGAATCGAGATGGTGTGGTGTTCTACGCAAAGAAATCGCGACCAGAGATTGAGCGATAGACATGGGAGAAATCGTTTCTGTCAATGTTTCGCATAATCTGCTCGTTGGTGTTCTGCGTAGAGAAATCGCGACCAGGGACGTGGGTGAGGAGGCGGCGGCGTGCGGAAGCGTGGCGGCGGTTGGCTAGGGTTTCGAACCCTAGTGATTTGGGGAAGATGATGATGAATAGTGGCTGCTAGGGTTTCAGGACAAAATTGGAATTTTAAATTTTTTTTGGGCTATTTTCGAATTTTAAAGTTTTTGGACTAGAAATTTCGAAAATTGTTGTGAAAATTTGTTTTTTTAATTTTGGATCCAAATTGTCTGGAGTCCATAAATTATTTGGGTCATTTTAGATGTTTTATCCGGATATTATTTTTGAAATAATAAATCATAATAGTTAATTTATTAAAAATGTGATTTTTAATTTATTAAGTGTAAAATGGAGATTTTACAATTAGTTGAAAATTTAATTAATTGAAAATTGAATGAGAAAGTTTCATTTAATTTGTTAATTTTATTTTTGGCTAATATTATGATTTGAGGTAAAATAGTGATTTTACCAAGTGCTTGAAAATTTAATTAATTGGAAATTAAATGAAAATGTTTCATTTAATTTGTTAATTTTATTTTAGATTAATATGATGATTAAAGGTAAAATAGAGATTTTACCAATTAATTGAAATTGATTAATTAGAAATTAAATAAAATTGTTTTATTTAATTTATTAATTTTATTTTCAATTAATGATGCGGTTAGTGGGAAACGATAGAATAAATTAATTATTGTGATCTAATTACATGTGATGTAATTAGTACAATTACATATGATGTAATTGGTTAGTTTAATGTTTAATTACATATGTTGTAATTGCATGATGGATGATTATGTGCCTTGACCAATGTGTTTAGGTGAATGTTTAGGTTTTTATTGTTTCATTATTATTGTGATTTTGGTTTTCGGGCCTGCGAGCCTGCTCTCTCTATTTTCTGATGTATCCCACCCCGGATTTGTATCCCTATTCTCTTGTTTGCCCGATTTAAATGTAAAATCTTTAGAATTAGTGGGAGATCAAGATTGAAGACGGAGCACCAAGATCAAGACTTGTATGAATGAAACAAAATGTAATAGGATTGCATTGCATACCTGCATCACCTTAGACAGACTTGTGATCCACGTATGGCTCACGTGGATCAATTAGGAAAAGACCGTAATCGTCCATATTTATTTTTATTATGCATATGATGTATGATAAATGTTTGTTTGTATGTTTTATTAGTACATATGACTGCATGAATAAAACATAGTTGCATGAATCCGACAAACAAACAAACAAGTACTGGATGAGATTTGAAAATTATTAAATCCCTCTTTTGAATATGATTCAAAAATTTAAATATCAAACTGTAAAGGGAGCTCAAAGGAGTTTGTTGCTTCCTGGCTTCCATCAACAGTTAAGCCATGAGACGCTACTTGTGTCAGGTGTCTTGTCTCACCCTCGTGGGGGATATCTGGCATGGGAAAGCTGTGTGTTTAACTGCCACTTAATTATGGATAGGGTTATGTTAACCTTTAAGATTACTCACCCTCGTGGGGTTTTATTGGCGGACATTACCATCCGTGGGATGGGTTAGTTTGACGTGAGAAGACATAATTGGCCTGCCTCCGTAGGGTTATGTCAATCACGAGACGAATATATTGGGGGTTGCATATGATGCAATTGTGAGCTACCTTTAGTATCATGAGGTCGGCTGGACCCTCGCCCGGGGCTATCATGAGCTAGTTGGACTCCAAGCCCACTAAGAAAATACGATTTTCCGTTCATTTGTCATGAGGGTGACGAATTCGAAAAATTTAGTGTGAGCATTCAATAACTAAAGTCCATAGTTTTTGAATTAATTAATAATCAAACGGTTTGCATGTATTTTCTGTTTATTCTCAGTATTGTGATTGCCGTGAATCCGATTGCATCAATTTTCGATACAAACAAAGTAACCGCACCAAATTATTCTGATTGACTATTAATTTTAAAATAGTGCTTGCTTCTAAAAGGTTGCTATATACCTTGGTGGGAGCCTCCTGTTGAAGTGTCTCCCCGTTCGTCTCATGAAAAGATCGCCACACTTGAGAAGTGGTGGGACGATGATCTCTCGGCTAGGTGCTATATGATAGCATCAATGTCACCAATGAGTTTCAACACAGATATGAGAAATTCGTTCACATTGCTGATATTTTCCAACACCTACAAATGTTGTTTGGTGGACGGACGCGATTACTGAGACTCGCGATTTCAAAAGAGCTATTTTCATTTCACATGCGAGATGGGGCTTCGGTCTATGAGCATGGTGAAAGAAAAATATCTCTTGTTGAGAAATTGGAAAATCTGAATGTGACAAATCCTCATTAACTGGCTATAGATTTGATCTTGTAGTCAAAATGTTGGAAACTCATGAGTCCTTGATTCAAACGGAGAAACGTGTTCTTCTTGTCGAATCTTCTACCAATGGTAGGAAGAGTTCAATGATAAAGAAGAGGAAGGGAAATGGTTCCCAACCTTGAAAGACGAAAAAGGATATAGTAGCAACTAAGAAAGGAGAGGCATCTATGTTTTCACTGCTGGTCACTATCGCAAAATTGTAAGGAATACATATACTAGAAGCGTTCTAGAAATGGTATGTTATATATTAAAATTAAATGTTTCTATTGGTTCTACTTCTTTGGTATATGATGCCATTTGTGCTCGCCTTTTTACAAAGAGTTGCATGTGATGTGAAGAAGTAGAGAGCCCTAGGAAGGTGAACCTACCTGAGGCTAAGCATTGTAGCAAGAGTTGTTGCAATGGCTGTTTGAAACATTTATTTAATATAAATCTTGAACTGGTTAGGAACTGGTTTGAGCAATTATTTATTTGTTCTAGATTTAATCATGAACATTGTTCCTATTTTGATAGAGAATGATATTCTTTTAAATATGCGAATGTGATTTGCATTATTTTTAAGAATGCATGTTTTATTGAATCTGGTGAACTTATGAATGATTAGTATGATTATATTCAAAGAATATAAAAAGAATGATAACTTAAATCCAACATATATTTAGCATGTGCTGAATGCCCATTGAATCTAATTCATATGGACGTATGTGGAGCACTAAATGTTAGTGCAAGATGATGTTGAGTTATCTTAAAGAGAATGTGATTCTCTCTGAGTAACTCTCTAAAGTTACATATTTGTTGAATATAATTCATACCAATGCAGTGACCAAAACTCCATATACGATATGGATTGAAAAATAATCCAAATTTATATTTTGAGATTGTTCTGCTTATGTGAAGCAGCCAGTGGGAGATGAGTTGGATAGTTGATCCATCTTATGTTATGTTGTGGAAATTTATATTATCAATTGCAGGCAAAGAGCTTGTTTCGCAAGTGCAATTTTTCTAGAGAAAATGTTTCTATTAGAAAGGATGACAACATAATATAACTTGAAAGGGTTCAAGAACCACAAACTACTAGAAAGTGAAAACGGTGAAATTAATTGAGTCAATCATAACCTTTGATTTACACGCACGAAGGAGATTTGAAAATGTTTCAAGAACTCCTGATAAATTGAATTTACTCCTGGAAAGTAGTCAAAATGATTTTGACCATGGATGTGATCCTAGAACTTTCAAGGAGACGATGTTGGACATCGTTTTGGGATATTGGCGAGATGCCGTGAAATTTGAAATAGACTCCATGTACTCCAATAAGGTATGGGCCTTAGTAGATCCTCTTTGGGAATTGTTCCCATTGGTTGCATAGATTTACAAGTGAAAGCTTGGAGTGGATGGGAAGGTAGCGACCTTCAAAGCTTAACTGATGTGAAGAGATTATTCTCATAGGCAAAGAGTTGTCTGTGAGAAACTTTTAATCAGTTGTGATGCTATAGTCTATTTGGATTTTTATTAGTTATATCTGCATATTATGAATATGAGATATGATAGTTGGATGTGAATACTACATTTCTCAATGGTGACATTGAGGTAGAAATGTAGCAGCCAAAGGTGTTCACAACTTATGGGCGTTAGCAAAATGTTTGCAAACTCCATAGGTCCATTTATAGGCCTAAGAAGACATCCCAAAGTTTAAACTTCCATTTTGATAACATCATCAAAGTGTTTGGTTTTGTTATAAATCCGGAAGTGGCATGTGTGTGCAAAAAGGTTAGTGGGAGCACGGTTACATTTGTGATGCTTTAAGTCGATTATATCATGCTCATTGTGAATGGTATTGGATTAATCAATTAAAGCATGATTATCTACTAATTTCTCCATGTAAGATTGGGAGAAGCGTCATACGTGCTTAGCATAAGGATCTATAGGGATAGATCTAAAGGATGCTTGAGATCTCTCAATCTACGTACATAAACACTGTGCTAAAAGGGTTTAACATAGAATAGTCGAAAAATGAGTTACTTCATATAATGTCATAGTATTCACATTAAAGATGACATTGGTACCTTATATTTCTACTTTTAATAGCATATTGTATGCTATGGTATGTACTTGGCCTGATGTATGTTCTTAGAGTAATGGGCAGACATCAGACAGATCCCGGTGAAGGTCACTGGAAAACTGTGAAAATAATCCTCAAGTTCTTATGAAGAACTTATGATATGTTCATGGTTTTTGGATCTGTAAGTCGAGAAATAAAAGTTGAAGGCTAAGCTGATGCTGGTTTTTTAAATTGGATGTAGATGATACCATATCGATGTTCGGATTTGTATTTAAGCTCAATGATGGTGATGTCTCTTGGAAACGTTCCAAGCAAGACACCACATTGGATTCCACCACTGAAGCTGAATACATTGCAGCATACGATGCAGCAAAGAGGCAGTTTGGATAAGAAATTTCATCAAAGAGTTGGGTGTAATTTCTAGTGCAGTTGACACAGTCTCTGTGTACTGTGACAACATTTGAGCTATTATGAATAGCCAAGATCTCATCAGGATCCAAACATATATTGAGAAAATACTATCTAATGAGACAGATGGTAGACGCGACGTTATTATCGAGAGAATCGCTTCAACAGAAAAATATAGTGAATCCACTGACAAAGCCTTTACAATGATTGGTGTCTGTCAGACATCTTGGTAAGATGGTCTTAAGACACATGAGTAGTTGGCTTTGAGAAAGCGAAAGATATTGTTGTCATACATGATTAAGTAAATCAATAGTTGATTGATTGTACTTATAATCTTATTATGACAAATCTTTGTTTGAATATTAATATATATGGCACTTCTTCATCTGTTTACCCATGCATCTTGATGTATTGATGAAGTCCTTGAAATTGCTATAGTCCATAGAATGTGGTTACGCATATGATGGTGACCATGAAATACATTCTCGGCTGCGATTTCTAAATGTTCCTGGTCGATGAGCCTTCGAGAATGGGATATCGATATATGCTCGCTAGAGACAGGTATTCATGATGTGTCTAGTGTAGTGCGCCGTGTTTCATCGGCGCTGGCTTGGAGAAGTCAGCACACATGAATAGGTGCTCATTAGGAATGAGTTCACTGAACGACCCTACTCGGAATTCTATAAGTGGTTACCACTTGTCGAGTATAGAATTTCTAGTCATAGTTGTGCACCATTACTCCTCATGACCCGAGGCATCATTGAGGTCTTGACAGATAGCTGTGTACTTTGATTTAATGACTGATCACATGCGGGTCATAAAGTTGTTATTTTGGGCATTCAGTGATGCTGTCAGAGGCCTATGATTGTCGTTGGGGATTCACCACAGGTCTTGATGAACCAGGATGTCCTATGTGTTTTTCTATATATGATTCGAGGAATCTCTGGCCAGAGTGGGTAGTGCTTGTGAAAAAAGAGTTTTTCATATACGCACACAAATGAATCATATAACGTGAAACAAATACATAGTTATTGAAATCATAAAGGGTCTCGATCAACCAATGCCCTTGATTCAGTCGGGACATATTGAGTGAAAGGAATGTATTGCACGCTAACTATGGCTGACAGGTTCTCGTACGTTGCTAGTCATTTGTATCTAGGTCTTCGTGAAGCGCAGATGCTAGGCGCTACCCACGATCGGTAGGTTGTTGCTGGAATTATATTTCGGCCATTGTCTATTAAAGGAGTTTAATTGACAATGAGGCATTCAGGGTAAGCCCAAAGAAGTGTTTGACTTCTAAAATCACAAAGGTTGTGATCCTACTGCTATGATACACTTGAGCCTCGTTGGGTCACAATCAACCGGCCGCCGATCTATTGATGAGAATTGAGACTTAAATGTTAAGTGCTCAAATTGAGTGATTTAGAAGAGATGCATTTAATTTTTTGAAAGCTCCTCACTTTAGTGGAGTTTCTATATTTGAAAATGTTTCATCTATAGAAAGTTCTAAAATTAAAACGTTTGATATATTTATGTCTCATAATTATGTACATTAGTAGTACATCAAGTTATTCAATTGGATTGAGTTGCTTGGATTATGAGTATGTAGTTTTGTTTTGGCTTTTGGGCAAGTGGGAGATTGTTAGCAATGCCCTTCAAGCCAATGGGCCAATGGTTGGCCTGTTGGGCTTAATGAACTCTAGCCCAACTAGACAACTATAAATATATCAGTCATTCTCTAGGTTTGGAGATTTTTTGATTCCATTCACTCTCATAGAAATGCCAAGATCAAACTAGCACTGGTGTTGGCTTGTAGATCTGGTCAGGTTGGTTGGACTCGAGGGTCACCGCTATCAGATTCACGTCGGTGAACGGTAATTCCTTTTCGTGCATTTATTCGATTTATGCATGTTAATATATGAATCAGGCGCGATTGACCGTCCCCGGGTCAGATCTGTTTATTGTATTATTTCCGCTGCGTTTGGATCTGGCGCCGGGGTACGGAAACCCAACATCATCATGAGAAGCTGAATGTGGATTAAAGCAACATACAAAGGCTCTTTTAATTATTCTCTAAGTGATTGGGTTAAGGAACCAATTTTGTATATATTAAATCCTTGTAACGTTGGAGGTGACCAACAGAGATGAACAAAATCTCGTTGAATATATATAAAGACCAGCCAAATAACCTACGCCCAGAAAAGTACAAATCATTGAAGTGATCGTCAGTAAGGTACCAGCTAGACCATCACCAGCAAGATCTCAATTAGAGAAGGTTAATAGCAAGTTCAAAGAACATACAATCTGCAAATAGCCAGCAAAACATATATGACCGTTGGAAAGTCAGATAAAAGTACGACAAAGTCAGAATCATACAAAAACTTTCCCAACAGACATAGTAACAGATATATGACAAAGGCTATATATACACTTGAAGATAGAAGAAGAAGAGAAGGATGACCATACTCTCTTCACAACTCATCAAGGATATCTTACATGATGGTCGATCCAAAGATGGGCTTACACATAAAATCAGCTTGGTAGAGAGAACTCCTCACAAAAATGCACTCTCATTGAATAAAATTCCTGATCATGTACAGGATTGCATGTGCGTCACAAACATTCAATCCTTGTAAATTGAGCTTTCTTGTACAAGAGTGATTTGTATAACTGATCAGACTTGTGTCTGAACATATAGATATAAGATGAGTTAGACTGGTGGCGAGCAGTTGGGCTATGAGTTCCAATCATAAGAGTAACCTTAGTTGGAAAGGATTTGTACAACATGTTTATAAATCAAAAGTCTTCTAGTTGAATCCTTCAATTTGGTGGAAAAAGGGGAGACGTAGTAGGATTACACCATCTTCAAACTTCCAAAAACAAACTTGTGAGCGTATTTTACTTTTTGTCTTTTAAATATTTTATTTCATATTTTACTTCTTGTTTATCAGTTACAGAGCGAGTGTCTTCTCTTGGTTTGCCAACCAAACTCAATCTAATCTATTGGTACATATATTTCAAGAACCCGAGCTATTACAGCTCGACGAGCTGGAGTCAGACTATTGAAGTGATCAATTAATTCAACGATTTCAGCAAAATGGGTTTAGAGCAACAGAGTAAAGAGAAAAGTTCAGAAGAGTATTTTATTTTATTTTATTTTATTACCAAGTTATGTTTACATTAAAAAAAAAGGAGGAGATTGTTAGGTTCTGAGAACCATACTAATCCAAATATTAATATTAACATAACTTGTTCATATTTTTACTAAAAAATATATCAAGCGTTCATATGAACTCTTCATTGCTAAAAAGGACATCAGTCGAGTTAATCTATCAAATGGAAGACGGATTAACAAAAAATTATCAGCAAAACTGATCAAACATCTCAAACCTGCTGAACTGAGCCCAACTGAGGATTGGCAGAACTAGTCTCTATATCTAGTTGAGAATTGACATAATCAATCTATGACAGGACATCAAAATGGCTCGCTGAATATAGACAAGAGCAAGACTAGTTCACTGACCAACGGAGTTGAACAAAGAACTTTTCCAATGGACATATTATTGGATATGTATGACAAAAGCATATAATAGAGTTGAAAATAGAAGAAGAAGAGGAGGACAACCATACTCTCTTCAATACTAAAGCATATCTTACATAATGGTCAATCCAAAAATGCTTACATTTTAAATAAACTTAGTATAGAGCACTCCTCACAACACTATCATTGGATAGAATATCTGATCATGTGTAGGATCACATGTACTTCACAAACATTCAATCCTTGTAACGTGAGCTTTCTTGTACAATAGTGATTTGTGTAACTATTCAGACTTGTGCCTGAATAGATAACGATAAGATAAGTTAGACTGGTGGTGAATAGTTAGGTTGTTAGGAGTTCCAATCGTTAAAGTGACATTGACCAGAGTCAGTTTGTTCAATAGTTTTGTATAAATCAAAGTTTTTAGTGGAATCTTTCCGTTTGGTGGAAGAATGGGAGACATAGAAGGATGACACCATCTCGAACTTCCAGAAGTAAATCTTTGCATATTTTACTGTCTTTCTAGGATGCACGGACAGTGACATGGTGACACGAACACGTTGACATGGATTTTCAAAATTTTCAGGAATCGACACGGCTGGGACATATGTATATTTTTATATTTATATATATTATGCATGTACTATATTATAAAATACTAAAATTCACATTTTTCAATTCTAAAACTATGTAAAAGCAACAAAAATATTGTTACCAAATTCAGGAAGTGTATAAATAAATGCATCACTAGAATCATTGTAGTATCACCCATACTAACATCAAATGCATACTACTTCGATTAACATAAACTTTAACATGCACGTCCAAATAAAAGATAACAACAAATATATTCTTATCAAATTCAAGAGATGTATAAACAAATGTGTCATTAAAATTATCGTAATATCAATCTTACTAGCACCAAAGGATATTAATTCAATTAACATAAAGTTTAACAAACACTTCCAAATTTCATTTTAGCAAAAAAACTTCTTAAATTGTACAATTAGCCTCCAAAAGTGTTCTTCATTGTCGAACAAGCCCATCGGCCTTGTTCGATACGCATGTCCGATTTTATTTTTATTTTTAAATTAATAACATACCATGCGGCTTGTCCGATATGTGTCCAAGGGTTTGTTAGTGTCATAGAAGTGTCTGACACTGTACCGAGTGATTTTAGGAGTATATGTGCATCATAGTTGTCTTTTAAATGCTTTTACTCTGATTTTACTTTTTACTGATCAGTTACAAAGTGGGCTAGTTTAAGTGTCTTCCGCTTGGTTTGCTGACCAAACTTGATTTAATCTCTCGGTACATACATTTCAAGAACAGGGATATTGCAGCTCGCTGAGATGAAGACAAGTAAAGTGATCAATCACTGGAGCCATTTCGGGGAAGTGGGTTGAAACCAGCAGACTCAAAACCCCTAGTATTAATCTTCATCAACAATATCGCACTAAAATTACTTAATAGTGGAACTTATTCATACCACGATGAATTTGATGCATTTATGACTCTTCCGGGGTCATATATATTTATATTTAAAATGATATTCAAAATTAAACAAATTAAGAAACTCGAGTTCGAAGATGAACTTAATTCAGCTCGATAATTAAGTTTGAATTTAACAAAACAGGCTCATATTCGAACATCAAGTCCAAGCCAACTCGAGCACAAAATATATATACTTTTTTTTAAAATATGTTCAAAATTAAACGAACTTTAATAGAATAATAGATAAAAAAATCGAATTAATAAATTAATTTAATTTATTATCTTTTAGTAGTTTGATTCCTTCACTAAAACTTGAAACAAGACAAATTTCTTAGCTTGCATTGACTTGCATCGTGATTGAGCAAAAGGCGGGTTGCATCGTCGCCATTCGGACAGGCGGACGCTGCAAAAATAAAACTAAACAAATTGCGGACCTGCATCGTCCCCCAATTAATTTGGGGTTTAGAGGTATTTTTGAAATACCCCTATTTTGCAGTATTTTTTAAATCAATTTTTTTTTTAAAAAAAAACCGTGATTCATATGATTCAATTATAAAGTTTTCAATGGGGTTTTGAAGATGTCATTTCCTTTGGATCATTTTAAAAGTTTTTCAGTGCTAATGAAATAATTGTCATTAGGTTTCATTTTACATTTTAAATAATCTTATATAGCACATGGAGGAAAATTTAATACTATTTCAATTCGTGTAGTGCACCATTCAATAAATTTAATTGAATTATTCTCTCAATCATTTTATTTTGTACTTTTCAGTTTTTTTATTTATACTCCAATTTGAGTTACCTAAACTCTACTTAATGAATAAAATTTATTAATAAAATGAATTATATGTAGTATAAAATAGAGTACAAATAACATTACACGCCTTACCCGACCAGAATCGGACTTAAAACCCACTACGCCCGATTCGTTTGCACATTAAGCCCTTAACATCTACGACTCTTAGATCACATCTTTAGAATAAAATCCACTTAGAAAATGAAATCCAATTAGGCATAAGCGGCCCATACCGAACCTGGTATGTGGATAATAATTTGAAAGATAAGGATTACATATGCATATATAACTCTAATTATAGTAGAACTAAAAGATGAAGACACCATCTGACGAGACGACCTGACTCCATGGTATTTTGCTCGCCTTTCTTCGCGAGACCTCGCCTACCCTTGCGAACTCTTTGTGACGTCCGACCTGTTTGGCCGACCTGTTTCATCTCACCTGTTGTCCCTTCGGTATCTCGGCTAGCGACCTCTTTTGGGAACCCGAGTTGATATGCCGAGCTCTTCTCATTTTCCTTGTTGATGCGGGTGCTCAACAAGGAAAATAGTCCCCCAAGATACCTAGTCCTAGATCTGCGGAGCAATATCAAGGATTTGATTGTATTCACAAGATCTTGACATATCTGTGTAAGACTTGGATAAACATGGAAAGAGTCCTTGCTGCAATACAACTCTTAGGTCTCCGCCTATAAATACCAGGTTTTGGTTATCAATTAGAGGGCTCTAATTCACAATTGTCTTTACCTACCGCATATATATCTCCTCATATTCTCTCGCCTGACTTGAGCGTCGGAGGGGACCCGTCGGAAAAACTTCCGGCACCCTTCTCACTGTTACTTCGTATTTTCAGGTCATCGCAGAAGATATTTACTAACATCCCTTCTGTTATATTGAGTGTTGAAGAAGAAAGAGAGGTGAACCCCCTCTCAATTGATATCAGCAAGTCACTCGATTAATATCTTATTTTTCATATGAAAAGGCGTCAGTCATAGTCTATATTTTATTTTAACATTTTTCCCTTGCTTTATTTCTTGCAAATTAAACCACGCCTGTACCGAAAAACCTGAGATTTCTAACATTTCCAAGGAAACTTTTGGGCATAACTGAATAGGCAATACAAAATGAATTCAACCGAATTAATATATGCGATCCAGTTAATGCGAAGAGAGCATCATATACTAACAAGCACGACCTATAAATATAAACAAGCATTTCAAAGAACAACTAGAAAGCAGCACAAGTCCTTTCATTTCATCCGGTATGTCTTGGACCGTTGTTAAGATCGAATTTAGGACATTAAAGATAGATCCAACTATTTCTTACAAAGACAAAAGTACTTAACTCGAAGACATCAATCGACCCCCCTCGTACAGACACAAACAAGCACTCAGCCCATGGCATATTTCTGAGTCCAGCTCCTTGCGGTGGTCTCATACTTGCTCCGGTCCGTTTTGTACATATGAGCAATCTCAGGTACCAAAGGATCATCAGGGTTCGGGTCCGTTAACAAAGAACAGATAGAAAGTAACACCTGACAATAAAGTTCAATTTTTTTAGCAACCTGAATATCAAAATATCAGGATAAATCAGTATTTGCAGACTAGTGGTAAACAAAATGAACCTTTGAAATAGTCAAGGCAGGGCTCCACTGCTCCTTCAATATATCGAGGCATATGCTTCCGTTGCTGTTTATATTAGGATGGAAAACTTTTGTTCTGAAAGCAACCTGCAAATCATTAAGATGAATGTATATGAAATACACATTTTGGTTAAAATTGGCCGTAATGAATGATAAAGCAATTATATTAGGTATTAAAAACACACCTTAGGAGGCTTGAAAGGGTAGTCTGGAGGAAAATGAATGGTAACAAGGAAAACCCCACCGGCGTATGGACTGTCTGGAGGACCCATGATCGTCGCTTGCCAGTGAAACATGTCCTCAGCAACGGGACCTGAAATATGCATTAAGTGGAAAGCAAACACATTTAGCATATGCAAAGAAAGTCTCAAGTTTTCCCCCGTAAAGGTAAAGAATGTTCATGCGTAATCTTGAGTGAAATACAAATTACAAATATTTGGATTTTATAAAAAAAATACAACCAATCAAGAAAGACTCGTGATAAAAAACATAGGCAGCCACATATGACAGCTGGGGAATTGTTGCCCTCCAACGTAACGTCCCCAAAAAACATGAGGATCACATTTCATTTTTTACCAATCGAGCAAAAACCAGAAAACTCTCAAGTGCATGAGTGTACGTGAATGATATGTTTGTGGACAATAAGGATAGACGTAGAGCTTATTTTCAAAGTAAAATTTCTGTTATTTTTGTCCATGTCATGGTAGTACTTATACTTCACATAACAAACAACTCAATAATCATCTCAAAAACAAGGTCACGAACAAGTCTCCCACATCAATACTTTCAAGAAAAAAGCAACTGATCACATCAATACTTATCCAGGACTTGTTATCCAGAATATCTAAGAAATATATACACAGAATTTGAATCCCAAACTGCGTCTGACTAGGCACATCTAGTGGAACAAACCACTGCCAAGCTAGTGAATCTCTTCAAACACCTAATCAGACTTTCTTTCATTCTCTGTTATTTACAAAAGCTGCTATTTGAATCCGAGTGAAACCTCATCAAAATCCCTAAATATTCGTTTATCATCAAGAAGATCAAATGACTCGTGGCAAAACACAAATCTTTCTCTCTAAATTTTTATACTTAATTTTGTAAATCTACCATTATCCAAATTAAGAAACCTCACTATGCATCACCAATTCATCCCTCAGGAAAAAAGATCAGAAGGCCACTTAAAAATTGAAGCTTTTTCACTTGTGCGCAATGAAATCGTCCGATCCAAACTGAGAAAATGTCAGAACTATGAAGATTCTACATCGAATTCAGTAACAATTCTCCCATAAAAGATCACTAAGAAACTAACACAATTTTGGAGCAAAACTAACCAGAAAAATTACTTAAAATTTTCCAATTTTTAAAAGATAATTTGTATGTTTTTCTTTCTATTTTACACCTCCTTGATCACAGAAAATAGCTTTAGAAATTAAAAAACAGAAAATAAAACTTCGTTCTCAAAAAACCCACTTGCACAAACAAATCAAAATCAAGACTTTTTCATCTTCTAAAATAACAATTTTTTAATTTTTTTTTTAAATATATAATAATATACCAGCACTGCAAGAGGTAGGAGGATCCTTCTGAAGATCCTTGAGCTCCTTCAAGATCCGCTTCGAAGCCATCACCGATTCTTAAAACTGCATAAAAAAGCGACGCCGATCCATCTTCCTCACCAAAAATTTCAGAAAAAATAAACAGAGAAAAATGGGAGAACGTTGTTTTGAATCATACCTGAAGGAAAGATTGGGTCCTCCGGTCGGCGCAAATCGAGGGGAGAGCCCTTTCTTCGTAAATGGAAAAGTTTGCAGAGAAATTGTGTCAAGTAAACAAATGAGTTTTATAGAATTATTGGAGAATCTTTTTTTCTTTTTTATTGGTAGAAATTCATAGAATCATCGTGTTGATAGTCACTTGTCGATTGGTTGATTCCGCAATTTAACCGCGGGATCCACTTTGAGTATATCCTATAGGGGAGGAAATTCGGGTACGGCTACCCGATATCCGACTCAACCCGATCGGGTCTGGTAATATTTATAAAATATCGAGTTCGGGTAGTTCCTGACACCAAATTCCATTATTATCGGGTCGAGTTTGGGTAGAATTTTTACTACCCGAAATCCGATCTGGTACCCGACCCTGACATATATTAATTAACCCTAAAGGTTCTTAATAATATATAATTGGCATAAACCTTCCATATTTCAGTCAGTTGTACATCCCCACATGTTTCAGCCACCAATTACACTTGAGAAATGTATCACATTTTTTTTGAGCTTTAAGTTTTTTTCTTTTCTTAAAATTTTTATTTTTATTAGAACTAACTTATATCTTATCATTATTTCATGTATTTTGTAAAGCTATCAAAAACGAGAATCAATTCGACAATCATTGACATTTGATGTTACTACAAATCTGCTACGGTATTAGAGTCTATGATTTTGGATGTTAATATTTTTTTTTCATTCTTAGATTTGAACCATTTTGGCATTTGAGATTAGATATTGGGATTTATTTATGATTTTGGTTTTTTTTTGTTTTGTTTCGGACTTATAAGCATTTATTTCATTCTTAAATATCCTTATTTTTATCTTTGTTCCATTAAAATTTTGTTTTATAAGAAGTTATATATCGGGTACCCGACTCAGGTACCCGATATTAGTTGGGTACCCGAGTGTCGGGTACCCGACCACATCGGATTATGATTGGGTATTTTTTTCTATACTCGATATGTCGGGTACCCAACTACAACTACCCGAACACGATAAACCCGACCCGTGCCCACCCCTATATCCACATATGTTGAAAGGAATATATTAACAAATTTTAGAAGTTCTTTAAAATATATAAATTCACATATTTGGTAAACTCACTTAAAATCACTCTATCCAAACATAATTTTTAACATTCCTCCATATATCAAAGATTCTTTATTTAAACTTCATTCTATAATTCTTTTCTTAATCCAACTCCCCACCAATCTCAAAAGACATAAAAGCACTTACTTTAATTGCATAAAACTCCTTAAAACTTTTAGGATTATTACAAAAAAAATCAAAAATCCTATTTTTACTAATAAACAACTCCTAATAAGGGTACTCAAATGCAGGGCTTTAATGAACATGAGATCCTTCAGTTTATGTCATCTTGAGAGAACCCAAGAGTATACTTTTGTAAAGGACTCACAGTTCATGATGGATATTTTAGCCCTAAAATTCCCTTATACAAAGAACAAGTGAAATAAATAACATGCCCATCATGCTTCCATATTACAATAAAATTTTAACAAACTGAAATATACCATTTTGACCATAACGGTATCGGGTGAGGTGGGTTGCAAAGCCACCAGTCGAAAACTTACTACCTCCAGACTGTTTTACGAATGGCTCATCACCATCCAACCTCCGCCCTCAGGCGAGGTTAGTCTGCCAGTTATCCGACTCCTTCAGAAATCGCACAACACATCCCTATTCGTCTCCTACCTTAGGGCATAAGTTATAATCAAGATATAAAAAAGATTTAAAGAAATCTGGGAGATAGATGGGCAACAACCTTTGTTTTATTCTGGAAATACTTATATTATCTAGTACATTAAAACGTCTCATTTTGGGAGGAGACAGACTTGTTTAGCCTCTCATAAAGATGAAGCTTGACCTAAGAACACATAAACTGAAAACCAGAACAATATTACAAACGTTTACGAAAAGAAAAGAAATATTACCAAGCTATGAAACTCGAAAAATTAGAAAGCTTGGAGACTACAATTTTTATTCTCAGAAAACTATGGAGAATTTTCGATGTCCTTAGCTTCCTGAATGAATGCCCTTATATAGGCATGAATCCGGACTTGAACTTTGGATTCCAAATCTTGATCATTGTTGAGTGTGCCTTAACTTTCACGTGGTCTGACATCTTTTGTCTGGATGTGCCAACTTTTCTCATGAGTGGTACGTTAGTTTTGTCCAAGTGCGTTGAACAGTACCAGCACTATCTTTTAATGGTCCACACATTTTCCTTTGTCGGGGAATCTTTACATTATTGGTGTTTGTGGTCCCAGCGCTTTAGGAAAACGGGCTCTCTTGTCAGCAGGTCTTTTGTCTTTTCCTGCCTCTGATCTGTCGGGTTTTGATCGGAATCCTTTCTCGAATTCTAGTTCTTTCTGCTCCGGGCATGCTTGGCAAATATGATCTATCCATCGGCCAATGTGTGATGACCTGGGATTATAGATGTTAATCCCGGAGTATTAATAACCCCTAAAGTTTTATACGTGACGATTTGGAGTTTAATTGCGGTGCTGGGCCTCCCGAGCTCGTTATTTGGGTAGTTGGGATCGTTGGATCCCGAGGTTGAGCTTGTATTCTCATTTGGGTGAAAAACCTATGAGTTGAGTTTTTAGTGTGACTCGGGATCTGGAGTGCTTTGTGTGGGCACCGGTAGGGGGTTTTGAAGTTAGAGAGAGAGTTTTTGAAAACAGATGATTTTTAATGAATCATGATGTATTTGTGGGGCTTTTAGAATTTCGGGGTAATTTTGCTATATATACCAGTTGAACCCGAGATTTTAATTTGGAAAGCCATTTCTTCACCTTGACCTGTCTCTCTCTCTCCCCGTCTGCATTCCCGCCTCCCCCAACCCTCGGCCGTAAAAACCGTGCGCCCGCCGCCGTCTGGCCACCATCCGGCGCGTCCGGACCGCCGTTGGCTTCGTCTCTTCCAGGCACAACTTTCCACACCAGGAATTTGAAGTTTCGTCGAGATTTGCGTTCGGATTTTCCAGAAAAGCGCAGAGGTCCGTTTCTAGGGTTCTTCGATTTTCGATCGATTTCCTTCCGATTTTCGATTGGGTAACCTTCCTTACCCCTTTTTCGTTCTTCTCCTGTAATTCCCTGCTAATTTTGGTGTTATTGGTTCGAATTAATCGCTGCTTGCGTGGGGTTGTGTTCGATTTTAGGGGTTTTGGCAGGAGGGGCGGTGATTCTTGTTATTGATCGATTATTTCATGTTTTAGATGAATTATGGTGCTTAGTTGGGTTCGAATTGTGATGTTAGGGTTCGAAAATTAAAGGGTGGTTCTTGAACAATTTTTGTTGATGTCTCATTCGTTTCCCTCCCTGCATGTGCCCTGCCCCGGGTCTTTTAAATGCTTAATTGTCGTGTGTTGACAATATTTTTGTATAAGGGTTATGGGTGTGCTTGAGCATGGGTTTGCATGTTCGTAAATAATTGTGAATTATTTATCGTATTAGCACATCATTCCTCGGGGCATGGAACCCAATCAAGGTTTGGCTTGGACTACGGAGATTTAAGGTACGTGCGACGTACGAGCATTACTTTATATGAGAGCATTTGTGAAATGCATAATGTATTTTGATTGCATTAGATGGTTGTGCGTATGGTTATATATATATGTGTTGATATAGCTATGGAACGACCTAATATTGATATCGCCACCACAAGCGTGCGTGATATTAGAGTAGTATAACCTTATAAGATATATGGGGTACTGGATGCATATGACCATTGTAGGGCATTGAGATGCCTGAGAATGATCGTGGAATCATGTATTCATTATAAGACATTTGAGATGTCTAAGTATAATGGAGAATTGGTAAAATAAATGCTAGGCATTTGAGCTATCTGTGATTGATAGCGAAGTTGAGAAATCAGTATTTGATATTGAGATATCCATATTTGCATGTATAATGATTTTGGAATCACTATCTATTGATATTCGAGAATTAGGCATGCGATGAGTTAAATCAATGTGTTGATTTACTGATTTTTGAGATTTGATGAGTTTGATGATTGTGAGAACAGGGAGAGTACACGGAATCCCGGATGAGGACGTTGTCATCCAGGGAGTATCATTTAAAATTCATTAGTATTTACTTTTGTTGTAAATTATGAATTTCATTGTTGTAATTATGAGATTTTGTGTATTGGTATGCTCACCCCGTTGGGGGCTGTCTCTGTTGGGGCAGGTGAACAGGTACATCGATGGCTTTGGAGCTGAGCTCGAGCTGTTGATTGGGTGTACTCCCAGGATCGTGGTACCAAGGCTTGATGGAGCACGGTATCGTATAGGGTACTTATATACACCCGAGGGTTATATACACATTCATGATGCTCGCATGTGAGCACGGTTATACTTGTATATGGGTTGTATATAAAGGCATGAGCATTTCTCTCTTTCATTCTATGTTGCATGCAATTAGTGGTAGAATTGCTAAATGTTATGAGAGTCATTGGTGTATTACGTGGGTGTTGAAACCCAGTGTCTTCCCTGGCTGGGAATTTACTTAGTGTTTCTGTATTCTGTTGAGTATTGTGTTTTCCCTGGCCGTGAATTATGTTATGTGATATGCTTTTATTTCGGGATAGCTCAATTTATGGGGAGACTCTGCCCAAATTTTTATAAAAGTCCACAATGTAAAAAGTGGTGTAACGGGGATGGTAATGGGCGAAATCTATGAGTCTATTTGTTGGTAGAGATGATCTAATATTACGTTGAATATTAAAGAATTTTGTAATTGCAATTCAATGGTAAAGTATCATCTGAGTTTCCCGATTGAGTTTTATTTAAAGCATGTGCCACATATAATGGTTAATACACTAATCAAGGGTTAAGGGCTTGGGGTCCTTACACAATGTATGCCATGTTGCAGAATTTTCGGTAAGTTTCTTTTCCTGACGGAATCTTGTTTTCCCAAAGAATTCTCCTCTTTGTTTCGAAGAGTTCTTTAACAAATCTCGTTGATGTTCCTGTCATGGAATTCAACATGAATGTACCATTGACTGAATTCTGAAAGAACTTAAATGAATATTTGACATTGTCCATGTAAGGACCCCCGTGCCCTTAACCCGTTATTAGTGTATTAAGCCATACCATTAGTGCATATAATCATACTATCATGGGGAAAACCATATGCAAGTGCAACACCATATGCTATCCAGAAAATTTCTTGCATTCAATCCACATAATATTCAAATTCCCCAACCAAGATTATTCATATAACATGCACCCTCATAATACACTAATATGCTCTTAGTTCATTTAGCAATTCCGTATTTAATTGCATGCAAACCATAAATGAATCGAGAAGAGCCGTAGCCCATTTATACATTCCATATACACGTAAAATGTACTCACATAAGAGCACCCAATGAACACGCGTGTATCTAATGTATAAAAGACTCTACCGGGTACCGTTACTGGCACTTCAATCCTGGAAGCACCTCCCAAGCGCAGCTCGATCTCAACTCTGGATCTATGCACTTATTCAACCAGCTCTGGTACCTCGATCCTGGAAGTACCTCAAATCAACAGCCCGTGCTCAACTCCAAAGCTACTGCTACACCTGTAACACCTTCCCCAACAGAGACAGCCCCCACACGGGGTGAGCATACCAATACCACCATGTCCAATAATCATAATATTGCAATTCATAATTTACAGAATGTAAATGCCATAATTTAAATGATACTCCCTGGATGGTAACACCCTCATCCGGGATCCCCTGTATTGTCCCTGTTCTCAAAACAATCAAACTCGTCAAATTCTCAAAGCCAGTTAATCGCCACGTAGATTAACTAATACCGTTCTATTATGCCAGTTCCATAATCAATATGGTAAAATCATTATATAAAAGACCGTAGATCTCACATATATCTAACCAATGATTCCACGTTCCTATTTCATTGCTCGCTCTACAATAGCGGCATTCTAAACCCCGCGCACGCTCAACAATAGCGGCGTCATAACCGGTGGTCGCTCAACGGCGACAGCATCCCAAATCATTGCTCGCTCAATAGCGGCACCATATGGTTCCCAATGTATAATCCATTTCACGCAAATACCATTTACCTTGCATATCGTTATCCATTTATAGCAAGTATCATGCACCATGCATTTCAATACATATTCGATGCAATTACCACGTGCCATATATTTCAATGTCCATATAATGCAATTATCACATGCCATGTGTTCCAATGCCCATTTAATGCAATTATCACATACCATGCTTTTTACAGTTACAACATTATAATAGGCTATGCTCGTACGTCATACGTACCTTAGAATTCCGTAGTCCATGTCAAGCCTGGCTTGAGTTCCATGCCCCGAGAAACATGTGCTAAAACACATAAATATTTCACAATTAAACATAGGCATGCAATTACGTGCCCTAGTACGATCACAACACCAAATCGTATCGTCAATCCATGACGATAACCAAATTATAAAAGTTCCCGGCTAAGCATGCATAATACCCCAAAAATATTATCAATCCATGACAATTAACCTTTTAAAATAACCCGGGGCGAAGCATGCAAGACACCCAAAAAGAGCCAAGAAACAACAAAAGGGGCACCAATACACTGGCCATCTCGATCGATCGAAATTTCATCTCGATCGATCGAGAACCACCCTCAGATCGATCGGTCAAAATACCGATCGATCGGTCCACTGTTCCAAAGCCACAAAAACATTCTGCCATGCTCGATCGATCGAAAATATTTTTGGATCGATCGAGCAGCCCTGTAAACGCGAGAAACCTCCAAGAATGAGCTCATTTCAACACCAAATCACCTATAACTCAAACCCACTTCAAGTTACAACAGAAAACCAACCAAAAACCATCTAAACACTACAAAACCTAACCCCCAACACATACAACAATGTTAGAACAAGTCTACCCCTTGAACCCCAAGATACAACACCAAAACCAACCAATATACAACAAAACTTTGCTAGGTTGGTAGCTTACCCTTTGAGCTTCAAGATTCTAGCAAGAAATCATGAAAATGGCTCTTATCCAAAGCTTTCTCCTTCCTTTCATGTTGAGGAACGAAAATGGTGGGTTTGGATGAGGTGAAGGCAAGGTCAAGACATAAAGGTGATAGAATGGGGTGGATGGGATGTAAAGGAGGGGGAATGGTTCTTTTAACATTTTTATAACATGTATTAAATAATTGTATGGTATGAAAATTATGTCCAACATGACATTTCAAAACCCCTCTTCCAATTATGCATTAAGACTCACATTAGTCATGTTTTAATTAAATAATTAAAACCCACTCCGATCAAATCATACCAATAACCAAAATTCCTAACATGCAACGAATGCATCCCGGATCCCGACTCTCACCAAAACCCTAAATCATAGGTTTTTCACCAAATTGAGAATACAATCTCGACCTTTGGATCCAACGATTCTAAATGCCCGATTTAACAAACTCGGGAGACCAAAACCACAAATAATTCCTAATTGCCACTATAAAAAAAATCCATTAAGGATTAATAACCCTCCAGGATTAACACTAATAATCCCAGGACATCACAGTCCATCTCGGTTAGACAACCCAAAGACCCCATGCACGTCTGGTTGAAACTTCATCTTCTGTGATAGTTCCAGCAAAAACTGGTATGCCATCTGGTAGCGCCATTCTTATTTATTTTTATGCGTTCCCATTTTGTTCTAAGCTTGCTAAAATGAAAAGCTTCAATGAAGCCCTTCTTCGTTGGTCCTGGAGCAGCATTGAAAAAAATACAACTCCTAGATATCTCCTCTAGCCAAATGTGAATTATTGTCCCATGTCTCGTGAACAGCTTCTCTGATCCATTTTGCTAATTTTGAAATTTCAGAGAATGCTGGTGCAACATTATAAACAGAAGCAAGAGCTCCAAAATTATACCATTCTTGAACTTCGTTTGGATGGCTTCCTGGCTTCATCCAAACCCTCAGATATTTTCCGGAGATATCAACAATCGTTTTGTCTGGGTTGATACCCCGTCTGGTTATTAGTTTCTCCCAAGTTCTTTGGTAATCCTGCATAGGTGAAGAAACTAAATCATCATCAGTTTGAACCCTAGAGGTGCCAATCATTGGCCTAAGGTTCAACTCTCCCTCTTTTACCTTGGGTTGACTTGAAGGTTCAGATTGTGATGACACCTGGCCCTCAACATTCGCTACAGCTTGTACATCCTCAAGGAATGCATCATCTGCAGCACTCGTGAGAGGATTACTTGAATCCCCTGCCTTCGGGTTAGATGAGTCCCGTTATCTAAACACTCCTTTTTGCACCGTTGGAGTGCGGCCTGGAGGATGGGCCCTTTCAAGACTTCAAACAAACGTTCATGATCCTAAAAGTATGCTCGTATGTGATCAGTAACAAGTTCACGATCTGTTCGTTGAAGCTGTACTCCGACCTCAGCATTGAGACAAAGAGTCCCAAAGTCTCATTCCAGGTTTTCCCTGAGATTCCTAACTGGTTTGAGGGTATCGCTAGCAATGTGTCCCTCCATCCCGTGTTAAGAAATCTTCAAGAATATTTTTATCAGATTTCACAATGACAATATCATAATCATAATATTGACATTTAGCTTGCCATCTTAAAAGTCTATCCTTTTCTATTTTGATTCAATTTTCTTTTTCAGAAAAGACTTAACACTTGTATTATCTATTTTCAAGATAAATCTTTGCAAGTAAAAATAATGGTCATTTTGTAAAAGCCTTTCAAACTGCAAAGAACTCCTTCTCATTGATGTGTCATCTGATAACTTCGCTGCTATCGAGTAGACCACTACAATATCTGCATGGCACTTCTCCATCTGGTGTGACCTTCATAAGCACCGCAGCCCACCAATGATCACTGACATCTGTATATAATACCAGTTCATCCTCGTCGTTTGGAATTGCAAGCTTTGGTAGTTGCCTGCAAACTTCTTTAAGCTATTTGACAGCTTGTTTGTGATCTTCATTCCACTCGAACTTAACATCCGTTTTGAGTAGTGGAATGAACACTTTCCTGTGGTTTGCTAGGTTATTGATGAACATCACAGCAAAATTAACAACTCCTAGAAAACTCTGAAGTTGCTTCAAATCCTTGAGGTCATCTGGATATCCTTGCACCTTTTCTACAATATGATTCTATAAGATAATTCCAGATTCATCGTTCTCAATTCCGATGAACCCGATCTATCTTGTGGCAATCACTGATTTCCTTTCGGATAGCACTAATCATTCCTTATAGCAAACATCTGAAAGATTTCCAAATGTGTAATATGTTCTTTCATGTTTCTTGACACAATGAAAATGTCGTCAATATACACAAGCATAAAGATGAAGTAATCCTTAAAAAGATTATACATCTTCCTTTGGAATATCTGGGAGCATTTGCTAATCCCATTGGCATGACATTCCAGTTATAATGCCCTTGTGGTGTGGAGAATGCTGTGAACTTTCTGCTTGATTCCTCCATCTTAATCTGGTAAACTCCAGACTTACAATCGAATTTAGAAAACACCTTGCATTCTTGATGCTATTTACCAAATGTTCTCTGCTTGGGATAAAATATTCATCGAAATCCAAGATGTCGTTGATTCCTTTGTAGTTAATTACTAATCTTGGCTTTCCTCTTTTGATTTCTCCGTGATTTCGAACAAGGAAGCTTGGACTACTATATGGAAAACACCTGTTGAGATTAACTTAAGGTCAAGATGTTCCTTAAGTATATTCTGCATATCCCTCCGATCTTCCATATTCATGGGGATTGGTTTGAATCTGACGAACTCATTTTCTTTTCCAGCTTTCACCTTCAAAGTAGCTTGGAGCTCATTCTTGTTCCACCATGCTAGAGGATCCTCGTTGTAGTGCCTCCGAATTTTCCTTTTTACATCCTCTAGAGTAATTTGCTCTTTGAGGGTAGTTTCAGGTTGTGGAACCTCTTTTTGTAATCCCTTTTTAGTAGCAACATGATTTATGGAGTAACTTCTTCCTCATCTTGTTCTCTGAAAAACATAATATTAACCAAGTCAAAATTTTGAGAGTCCTTTTCACTAGGACCTTGTTTTCGAAACTGAAGGATTGCTTCTCCAAATTTTCGCTTATCCTTCATCTTTGGGTGTCGAAGTTTTCCTTCATCACCACGCTTGCGGCGAAAATGGGGAATTTTCTGTGAAACGCCTCCCGTAGTCTCTGCACAATAATCTTATGATCACAAAGGGTTGTGAAAATAAGTCTCATTGTTTGTTCTCCTGAGTGAACCGCTTAAATGTCTATAGGAAATTGTTTCTGGCAGCATATCAGCTCCTGTATCATGAAAATAAATAGGTGGAGTCTTGACTTTGTACCATGGGGTACGACTGCTCCTCCGATTATTATTTCCGCTCCCTGGACTCCTTCATTAAGGATAAGGATCCGTTTTGAAAAGTCTCTTCCAGAATGGCTAGTAATATTTCACCAAATTCTTTGGGGAAGATATCACGTCGGGCAGTACATATTCCATCTCGAGAATCAATGTAGGCTGCAAAATATTCTGCATGTCCATCCGATCTTTCATATTCATGGGGATTGGTTTGCATCTGACAAACTCATTTTCTTTTCCGGCTTTCACCTTCAAAGTAGCTTTGAGCTCATTCTTGTTCCACCATGCTAGAGGATCCTCGTTGTAGTTCCTCCGAATCATCCGTTTTACATCCTCTAGAGTGATTTGCTCTCCGATGGTAGTTTCAGGTTGTGGAACTTCTTCTTGTAATGCCTTTTTTATAAGCAACAGGGTTTCTGGAGTAACTTCTTCCTCATCTTGTTCTCTGAAAGACATAATATTAACCCAGTCAAAAGTTTGAGAAATCTTTCACTAGGACCTTGTTGTCGAAACTAAAGGATTGCTTCTCCAAATTTCAGTTGATCCTTCATCTTGGTTGTCAGAGTTTTCCTTCATCACCACTCTTGCTGCGAAAACTAATGGGGAATTTTCTGTGAAATGCCTCATGTAGTCTCTGCTGAATAATCTTATGATCACAAAGGGTTGTGAAAATAAGTCTCATTGTCTCGTTTTCCTGAGTGAACCGCTTGAATGTCTGTAGGAAATTGTTTCCTAGCAGCATATCAGCTCCTGTATCATGGAAATAAATAGGTGGAGTCTTGACTTTGTACCACGGAGTACCACCTGCTCCTCCGATAATGATTTCCGCTCCTTGGATTCCTTCATTAAGAATAAGGATCCGTTTGGAAAAGTCTCGTCCGGCTATGGCTGGTAATTTCTCACCAACTTCTTTAGGGAAGATATCTCATTTGGCAGTACATATTCCAGCTCCTGAATCAATGTAGGCTGCAAAATATTCTGCTCTGTATTTTTCATATAACATCCCGATCGAGATGTATATCGAGAATTGACTAGTGGTCATCAAATTCTGTATCTCTTTCCTTCCACCGTGAATTCCATTTCATCTTGTAAACTTTCCCAAGGTTTATGTTCCTCGAGAAATTCAATCCCAAGAATAAGCTGTTCTGGAATCGTACCTGCAGTACCTATAATTGTTATATCAATTTCGCCAATTTGAAGGTTTCCTTGATACCTGCCAACTGTAGGTTGTTGCAAATAATTTAAGACATCACAAGGGAGGATATTGTTCTTCTCGGTAATGTCAAAAATTATCTGTACTTCTCTCCAGTCTTCTGGGCATTTCAACATTCATGTTGTTTTGAATACATCAGGATTTTCTGAATCCTGCTCGAGATGGCTTTCTGTTTTTCCCCGGATAGTTGCTAATTAATCTATCATGTTGGAAATACATTCTTCTTGGATCGATCATAAGGCTCCTGCTCTTGTTCAGAACCGGCTGATCCTATATCCTCATGTCGATCTCTCCTATTGTCGGGGTATCAATAATGTCCGGCAATACTGCTTTGGCAAAATCTTTGAATATTCTGGGGACTTCGATGAATTCTTTACTCAAGAATACCTCTAAAGATGAGTATTCGAGAGTGCGTATGACAACTTGTAGGTGATCGAGTAAGGCATGTTCCCTTCTTTCATTAAATCATTTTGGTGTGCGTTTTATCGTGTACGCCCAAATTAACCCCACTCAATCCTCAAGATTGCTAGCAACAATATAGTAGCGTGAGTATGGATCGATCCCACGAGGAGGTGTGAATCTTTGTGTTAATGAAATCAAAAAACAAAACGATTAAAATAAAAAGATGGGGTTTTGAAGTTGATTATACTAATTAAATTAAAACTAAAGATTAAACTAATTAAAGCGATTTTTGGTATCGGTCGACTCTTCCTTGGATATTATCATCTATTTCATCGATTCACAAAAGAATCAATGTTATTTGAATATTCAATTGGAAATCTAATTCCTCCCTCACCTTATTCCCAGTTAATTAGTCCAAGCGTCCTAATTTAACTTTCATCAATCAATCAACATCTTTATGCACAATCAAGATTAAAATCATGGCACCATTCAAAACTAGTGAGTGATAAATCTAAACAACAGACACACAAGTGGTTTATATAAATTTAGTCAATGAGTTTCCCTAAGAATTTAATAACACCAACAACAGGCAATTATCAATATTAGTTGCTTCGTAAATTTGATTAATCAAACAATTGTCAAATTTAGCATTAGATTACATGCAAGTTATTAGGTTGTCAATCCAATAAATAAACACAAATCATATCAATAAAATCAGAAAAAACAATGATATTCAATAAAATCGATAAACAAAAGCGTAAGAATCTCCCCAAGATAAATAAATCAAAGGATTTGTCTTCCTCAACCATAAATTAAAACTAGCTAGACATAATCTAAGAAAAACGTTAAATAAAAACAAATGAAAGAAAACTAATCTGATCTCTGCTCGTCGAGGTGTCAATCCTGCATTCGATTCGATCTTCGTAGCGTTCTTCAACAAAATTGAAAGAGAAATTATAAAACTAGTCTAAACTATTCTACCTACTCTACCTAATTCATCCCAGGGTCTGATTTTCGTGCATATATGAATAGGTGTGGCTGATGGAGTATGTTAGAATCCATGTAGGAAGGAAAGAAATCAAGAATCCAAAGTTTCCAAAACTCTACTGAAGATCGATCGCTAATGTCTGGCGATCGATCGCTAGCTTATTTTTTTTCATTTTTCTTGGGAGAGCGATCGATCGATTGGAAAGTGGCGATCGATCGCTAATGTGATAATTTTTTGCTGAAACTTCTGCCTCGAGGCGATCGATCTCTGCTTCCTGGGCGATGGATCACCTGTCTTGGTCAACTTTTATGCATTTTTCTTGGTCTACATTGATCTCTTGTCAACTCCAATGCATTTCATGATCCTTATTCATCGTTATTAGCCTCGATTACTTCGACTCCACCTACATATACACAAATATTAGATTAGGTAGCATATGTATCAAATTAATCATCAATACATACCAAATCGAAGACAATTAAGAGCAATAGATGTGTCTATTTCTAGTCATATCAATCTCCCCCATACTTAATCTTTACTCGGCCTCGAGTAAATCAGATAAAACTACAATATTTTTATTGGCTCATAGTATCACAACAAACCAACTTATCCTCACTTTAATGCCTCAACAATTTTAACATGCACGGTAATGAAAGGCGGTGAAAAGTTGACAGTGGAACAAGTTCAATCCCTAGGCATTTTCATACTCAACAAAGTAGCGAATGTACGTGTGTGTTCATAAACAAGTGTTATGCACAAATTATAGATCCAATAAATGTAAACCCACAATAGCTCAAGTTATACACTAACACGAGTATAAGCTCACTTGTACACTCTTCTCCACTATCTTAGCCACTTGCAAACAAAAATCAAGTAGGCCTATGTATTAGCTTATGAAAGAAAGGGTAAAGATGCATCAAACTAGAGAGTATGGTGATATGCACAATTTAAACTTCTCTTCTTGCATGATTTTTCTCAAAACATGTTCATTTTTGCCAGGTTTAATCAATTATTTTCTTCTTTTGTGACTTGGTTCCACTTGGAGTCATATTTTTATCTATTTTCTCAAGGCATCCCTTTCTTTTATGCATTTCATTCTTTTGACAATGAATCTCTCGAAACATATGAATCTTTGAATACATAAGTGCATGTGAATGAAGCACATCATACTCCCTTCAAATGTATGATAAAACATTTTTAGGCTCAATAGGGAAGATGATAAGTTAGTCAAAGAATGTTGAATAGTGGTTGTTTGTATGCTTATCATACATCCATTCTTTTGCATTAAAGCTCAAAAAGGGTACTAGAGATTGATTTTATTTACATGGTAGGCTTGAAAAGCTCAAACGCATCAAAGATTGCCTATATCACTTTCATGTTTGCAAGTAGTCTAGACATACGCCTCAAAGAGCATGTAGTTATGTTCTAGCATGTATCAGAGACTTCTTAAGACTATCACAAATTCACACAATCTTCACTACGCTATGCACACTTCACAAGTCATGACAATATCGTGCTCAATATATTCAACGACTATGTCAAAGCATAATTTGCACTAGAGTTCAAAGTGTTCCAAGGTTAACAATTCACCTATGTTAAAAACATGCATGTCATCAGTTAGGTTTCATCATGGGCTAGCGATTCTAAGCATGCGTTCTTCACTAACTATGAGCTCAAAAAAATTCAAATTTTTCAATTTTCCATTTTTTTTTTGTATTTTCATAATAAGAAAGCAATAACACACTACTAATCTCTCCCCCATGCTTACATTGTCCTCAATGTAAGGGAAAATTGTAAGGAAAGAGAAATTAGATACTAATAAAGCAATAAAAAATAAAAGGAAAGGCAAACTAACTCCACTTGGGTTGCATCACAAGCAGCGCCTCTGTTTAACGTCGGTGATCTAACGCCAGTTCATGATCATGGTGGGTCATGTTTGGTGACAAATGCCACATTTTCCCACCTCAGTATCCTTCTGACAGCTCGAAGGCGATGTCTATTCGCCTTATACTTCTTGGAGGTCCTCAACCCTTTTCGCATCCCCTTGTTTTCTATTGATGTATCTTGAGATTCAGGAGGAAGTTTCAGCTCAATATCAGATACCTGCAATTCAAAATTGAGATTTTTAAAAGGAGAATGTGTAAAGCAGTAGTAATACACAAAGTATCAGTCAAAAATTCTCACATACCTCATTCGTCAACAAGTCGATCAGTAGTTACCCCATGTTCATGCTCAGTGACAGTATGTGATTTTTCTAGTGATACGTGATGTGTGATGCCAATAGTATAATCAGTAGTAGGAGGATGTATGGGATCATGCGTATTGAACTTAGCTACCTCACCATTAAACTCCATAGTAAAAGCACCACACTTACATCTATTATGCACTTGGAAGTTTTCAAAAATGGTCTCCCTAACAGAATAGGGCTGCTTTTATTATCATTTTTCATGTCAAGTACGTAGAAGTCAGCAAGAAAGACCAATTTATCGACTTTCACTAGAACATCCTCAAGTATTCCCATAGGATGCACAGTAGACCTATTTGCTAATTGCATAGCAATTTCAGATTTTGTTAGAGGTCCTAATTCTAACGATGTATAGATTGAATAAGTCATAACATTGATTGTTGCTCCTAAATCTAGCACGGGCTTATCAATTCTATTATTTCCAATCGTGTATGGGACAGTGAACATACCTGGATCCTTGCATATTGTAGGGTTTTCCTTCTCATCGTCGGAAAAAAATCGTCAAACATGTCCATTTCATCACAATATTCGACTCTCGGTTCCTTTTTCTCATCAACGGGTTCATGTTCATCTTCAACACATGGGGTTATTGGAGGCATACCTTGTGGCTACACCGGACGTGCAAGCTCCTTTTCTTCTAGCGGCACACGTGTCCTCTCTTCTAGCTTGGGTGGCTTCAGTACCACCTTCTCCCTAGTCTCCACTTCTTCATCAATCCTTGTGGCGATTGCAACCATGTTCTCTCTTGGTGCCTCCAAAGTTCGGGAGGGCATAATGTCTGAAATTCGTGCTGCTATCCTACTGATCGATGTTGTTATTTGCTCCAATTGAGTACTCAAATTCTGAGTGCTAGCCATGAATTCCGGTTGAAATTGCAAAGTGCTTTTAGTAAAATTTACAATAATATCATCTAACGACTCACCAAGGGTAGGGGGTTGAGATTGTTGTGGCCATGGCGGGTATTCCGGTATGTATGGCATTAGGGTGGACTTCATGTAAGATGGAGATGAGCTCATCCATTGATTTGCATAGCTGATGTTGGGATGATCACTCCAACTTGAATTGTATGTTCTTTGTCCACTCCCTACGCCAAGTTGTTGCACAAGATACTCCAATTTGTCCAAGCTACTGTAGTCCGCCATGGAAATCAGTGTGCCTCAGTGGTTCGAGATTAGATGTTTACCTGTAATCACGAACAAACCAAAGTAGCACAATGAGGAAAGAAAGAAGGAAAAAGAAAGAGAAAGAAAAAAAAAACAGAAAATATTATATATAAAACGCCTCCCCGTCAACGCCAAAATTTTGGTGTGTGCTTTATCGTGTACGCCCAAATTAACCCCACTCAATCCTCAAGATTGATAGCAATCATGTAGTAGCGTGAGTAGGGATCGATCCCACAAGGAGGTGTGAATCTTTGTGTTAATGAAATCAAAAAACAAAACGATTAAAATATAAAGATGGGGTTTTGAAGTTGATTATATTAATTAAATTAAAACTAAAGATTAAACTAATGAAAGCGATTCTTGGTATCGGTCGACTCTTCCTTGGATATTATCATCTAGTTCATCGATTCACAAAAGACTCAATTTAATTTGAATATTCATCAATTGGAAATCTAATTCCTCCCTCACCTTATTCCTAGTCAATTAGTCCAAGCGTCCTAATTTAACTTTCATCAATCAATCAATCTCTTTATGCGCAGTTAAGATTAAAATCATGACACCATTCAAAACTAGTGAGTGATGAATCTAAACAACATAAACACAAGTGGTTTATATAAATTTAGTCAATGATTTTCCCTAAGAAGTTAATAACACCAACAGCAGGCAATTATCAATCTTAGTTGCTTCTTAAATTTGATTAATCAAACAATTATCAAATTTATCATTAGATTACATGCAAGTTATTAGGTTTGTCAATCCAATAAACAAACACAAATCATATCAATAAAATCAGAAAATAATGATATTCAATAAAATCGATAAACAAAAGCTAAGAATCTCCCCAAGATAAATAAATCCAAGACTTTGTCTTCCTCAACAAGGAATTAAAAACTAGCTAGACAAAATCTAAGAAAAATGATAAATAAAAACAAAGGAAAGAAAACTAATCCGATCCGATCGTCGAGGTGTCAATCCCGCATTCACTTCGATTTTCGTAGCTTTCTTCAACAAAATTGAAAGAGAAATTATAAAACTAGTCTAAACTATTCTACCTACTCTACCTAATTCATCCTAAGGTCTGATTTTAGTGCATATATGTATAGGGAGGCTAATGTGATAAATTTGTTGCTGAAACTTTCTGCCTCGAGGCGATCGATCTCTGCTTCCTGGGCGATGGATAGCCTGTCTTGGTCAACTTTTGTAAGAACCCCCATGCCCTTAACCCGTTATTAGGGTATTAATCCAAGATTTAGTGCATGTAATCATGTATGTAGGGGAAAACACACTTGTCACCATAGCAAAATCATGCCAACAATAAAATTCTTGATTTACAAAATGTAAATGCTATGAAATATAAAAGATGCTCCCTGGATGGTATCATCCTCATCCGGATTCCCTGTGCTGTCCATGTTCTCAAAACAACCAAAACCATCAATTCCCAAATACCAGTTAATCATTACATTGATTAACAAATCCATTTGCCACACACCGATATCAAATCATTAAACAATGATTACAGATATTCCATATATCTCACTTATGGTTTCATAGTTCTATTTCATCGCTCGCTCTACAATAGCGGCATTTTATTATCACGCATGCTCAACAGCAGTGGCGTCATAACAGATGTTCGCTCAAAGGCGACAACATCCCAAATCATTGCTCGCTCAACAGCGGCACCATATAATCCCCAATGCATATATATCCATTTATAGCAATTACCATACACCATGCATTCCAATATCCGTTTATTGCTAATATAGTGTACCATGCACTCAACAATTGCAATTACAAAAGGGGCTATGCTCGTACGTTATACGTACCTTATAATTCCGTAGTTCGAGTCCAATCTTGCCTGAGTCCCACGACCCGATGAGTTATGTGCTAACACATAAATAACTCACAATTAAACATAGGCATTCAATCACGTGCTCAAGCACGTTCACAACTTCCAAATCTATCGTCCATCCATGACGATTACCAAAATAAAAGCCACCCCCATGCTAAGAATGCATAATACCCAAAATTTTTCATTTTATAAGTATAGCATTCACATTTGAATGTAGACATTGCCCCGAAAATCGGCTATTTAAACCTTGTTTCCAAAATCCCGACATTTACGAAAATTTCCAAAAAAACAACATTCTTCGTGCTCCGATCGATCGCCGATTTTATCTCGATCGATCGCCCCTGACCAGTGGGCAAATAGCGCCTTATTGCGATCGATCGCCCCTGACCAGTGGGCAAATAGCGCCTTATTGCGATCGATCGCAAGTCTCCGCGATCGATCGCCATCAATGTTTGTCTTCGACAAATTTTCAGCTGCTCGTCGCGATCAATCGGCACTCCTCGGCGATCGATCACGACCTACGATTTTCCGAAAAACTCGAGCTTTAATGGTGTTTTTTACACCCAAACTCAAAACCAACACCCCTAACATCCTCAACACCTCTAATACACCAATTAAACTCAATAAGAACTCTAAAAACAACTTTTAGATTTTTAATCAAAAACCCCAAATTCTCAAATCCAACCCAAATCTCAACCATCCAGCACAAAAACATAATCAAATCGAAGCTAAAGGTGATGAGAAGAAGATTACCAGCTTTTCTTCAAGAAATCGGGCTCCCAAGACGAGCCCCCAACGATTTGCTTCCAAGAGAAGAAGAGGGAAGGGTTTAGGGTGAGAGAGAGGCGTGAGGGAGAAGAGAGAGAGGAGAGATTCCGCATAATGACGGAAAACTGAGTCCATTTGGTATATATAGCACCAAGGCTCCAAAATACCAATACCTCCACAACTACATCATGATTCATTAAAAATCATCTGTTTTCAAAAATTATCTCTCCAACTCAAATTGCATCACCAGTCCCAGTACAAAGTACTCCGGACCCCAGGTTCCACCGAAAACCAAATTCCAAGGTTATCACCACGATGAGAATACAATCTCATCCCTTGGATCCAACGACTCCAAAAACTGGATTTAGAATCCCCGAGAGTCCCAAAACCGTAATTAATTCATAATTGCCACAATTAAAATCCATTAAGGATTATTACTACACCTGGATTAACATCATTAATCTCTGGGCATCACAATTATCCCCCACTAATAAAATTTCGCCCTCAAAATTTGCACAGCGTACTCCACGTATTGCCGAGATTACAAAATCCAAACAGATTCACATCGTCGAATCATGATTATGTCATGAACGGCACACCAACCGTGAGGATACCGACCTCGCACCAAAACCTGGAATGGGATAAACCTCCCAAACCATCACAACCGCAACAGAATGTCAGCATACCCCAACGCTAACCATCTCAAAAGTAGTCAGCCAACCCTAACTGCAAATCCAACGAATCATTTGTGATTCCAAAATAGATATGGCCTCAATGATATCTCTACGACTTAGCCTACGATGTTAAAATTACTACGAAAACCACTAGTACACAACAGTGTACCTAAACTACATCCGGCTTCCACTTTCCAATCCATCTCCATCAAATGAGTAGTTGCACCACATTGCAACACGGATTGGCAACAACACGGCTACCGATCAACACAAAACTTCTCCAAAGATGTCTACATCCGGGTGTTCCAAGAATCATATCTTGGTCCAAACACACTATCGAGACACAAGGTCTCAAGTTCTTGAAAGGACATGCAAGAACGAACAATCGCATTCCCGCCACACGTGTCAACCATGACACCTAACAAATCCGAATCCTGGCCATCCCTCGTTTATCCTAGGATTCAACAATCCTAAAACAGGGAGGCTATCGAATTATCCAGAAATGAATTTCCATGACCCCAAGGTACTATAATTCCTTCTCGGAGGAAGCCAACCAAACCTCACGATCATTCTTCAGAATAAATCGTGCCATCGAGATTATCAATCTCAAGGTGATACAATCTCTCACCGGAGATTCATTCATCCAAGCACACTAACTCGATGCTTGACGAGGACCAAATAATTGTTGGCATTCGTATACACACTGGTATACATGCCTAAGTACCAACACAACATGCATACTCAATGCAATAGACTCAGGTATCTCCAATCATACCCAAAGTCCCACAACCAACTGTCAATCCCCAGCTATTCTCACCTCGCAGAGAATAATGATTGACAGACCAACGACCAATGGTGTGATTCCAACATCAAAACCACACAAACCGACTCATTGAATCTCCTAAAGATTCCTAGTCGGTAGGTAAAACAATACTGCTTTCCTCACAAGGAAAGTGTCATGAATCCATGAACCTCCAACCTCGAACCACCATTTGGAAACGTGGATATATTTATACCAAAACATACCCCAGAACCAATAAATTACACTACTGGTCCAGTATAGTGCATCAATGCCACTATTACCAAAACGAAATCTGTATACACAATGTATACTCATTCTAACAATGCTCTGTACTAATACCATAGTACTACACAATCTTGAGCATTCCCCCGGAGACGTCTCCTCGAACGTCTCACCGAAAGGTAAGAAATCCAGTACTCGGTCTAACACCAGTAATGATCACCATGGCTGATTTACAATCAATCCACGACCGATACCAGCTGTCTCCATGACAGTACAATCCAAATCTCTCCAAGAGATAAAATCAATATAGTAGTGTTACCCCACTAGCTATATCCCACAATTTCAATTGTGACTCCCGTTGCATTTCACATGCAAGGATGCTCAACCAGAGCTAACAACGACTTGTCGACACTCATGTTGGTATTCCCAACAAAATTGAGCTGTCCCGGTACAAGTCCCTCAAAACATTTGACGTATAAGCGCCCCCGTGAGGTATTCCCTGCCTCAATCATCATGCCACATAGAGACTACAAGAGTCTACCATAAACCCTCACCGTATCACCGTACGATTCACGCAACTCGGTCCCAACGTGCAGTATAATGGCTCCAACAAGCACACTATATCACTGCCACGATATCTGGCTAGCAAATCACTGCCTCCATAGGTTTATATCAAGCCCACCAACGTATCATACGTTCCACTCCGTATACCATACCGTAACATCCATCTAGAGTAGTGGGTCATCACCCAATATTTCTCTAAAACACCAACCACTACGGACATCTCGGTGTCCTTACTCAGCCACAAAGCAATCCCAATTCCGTAGGATTTATTCCACACCCTCAGGGTGGGTGTGATCATGTCCACAACATGTCACCTCGGTATAAGCAAGTAGTTTTCTCAATAACTACTCCTATTACTAGTCACTTGGCCATAGCCATTCCAACGAGTATACCCAAGGGTACCACTACTCGTAAAATATTTACCTCAAATATGTGCTGCGGTACACTTCCTGTACGGCGCACCAAATAATTCATCGAGCAACATGCTCGGCATAATGGTCTCGTCAACTAGTGACCCAGACACTACCATGTGCTCACCATCGGCACTCAAACCATACGACTAAATACATATACATAAATGTATTATTCATCGCAACGATGCTACACGTCTACATAGAACATCCACTATGTCATCGTCATCCCGTGACGGTACATGTCAACATATGACATCCAAAATAACATCGTCAACTCGTGACGGTACATGTCGATACACGACATCCATAGTCTCATCGTCAAACACTTGACGGTATATGTATATCAACGCATGGCATCCACAATAATGCTAATAAAAGTGTAATATACCATACATCATCGCTAACAAGATAGCGGCATACCTGTATCCATCGCCGAACAGTGGTACGCAAGCAGCACCCATCGCTCGAAGGCAGCATAATCCAGTGCTACGTGCATAGCGGTATAACCCATCGCTATAGAATCAGCGGCATTCTCCCTTGCCATAGAGTCAGCGGCATAAAACATCGCTATAGATATCCGGCGGTATGAACCATCGCCAATAGATGTAGCGGAATGACCCGTCGCTATATAATACCTGGCGGCATAAACCATCGCCAATAGCGGAATGAACAATCGCTATGAATACCCGGTGTCATGAACCATTGCCAATAGAATAGCGGAATGAACCATCGCTATGAATACCCGGCGGTATGAACCATCGCCAATAGAATAGCGGAATGAATCATCGCTATGAATACCCGGCGGCATGAACCATCGTCAATAGAATAGTGGAATGAACAATCGGTATGAATACACGACGGCATGAACCATCGTTAATTGAATAAAGGAATGAACTGTCGCTATGAATACCCGGCGGCATGAACCATCGCCAATAGAATAGCAAATCCCTAGTCTTGTTATAGTAGTGTATTGTAATGCACCTCGCTTGTCATGACCGCGGCACTAATACCCCTCGCTTCGACATATCAGCAGCATTGAATAACCTTGCTCAAATGCGACATGCGGCAATACCCTCGCTTCAACATTTGGCGGCAAATATTCTTTTCTCGCTACGATATGACAGCGGCAAGTATTCTATCATCGCGTCAAGTGACAGCGGCAAAGCATTTAAAATCATCACTCATCCATAACAACGACTCATGGGATATTTACCAAGCATTCCATCTATACCTGTAACAATGCATATTTCATATTCCAATATACATCACCATGAGTGTATTTTAATGCACCTCGCTTCAAATGTGACATGCGGCAATATCCTCGCTTCAACATTTAGCGGCAAAGCATTAAAATCATCACTCCAATATGTACAATCATAATGAGTATATTTTAATGCACCTCGCTCAAATGTGACATGCGGCAATACCCCCGCTTCAACATTTAGCGGCAAAGCATTAAAATCATCACTCCAATATACGTGCAACCACAATGCATAATCCATAATCCAATATACATCGCCATGAGTGTATTTCACTGCACCTCACTTCAAATGTGACATGCAGAATTTTACCATCGCTTCAACATTTAGCGGCAAAGCATTAAAATCATCACTCCAATATGTGTGCAACCACAATGCATAATCCATGATGTATATAAAATGTAGGTTACCGTTTCGTGTCTTTCAACCCTGGCCTTAGCCCATCATGCCATAGCGTCCCCTACAGGAACAATCCCAAACCATGAGCATATAATAATCCATATTCACCACAATATGATTATAATGAGTAAATGCATAAACCATGAGTACAAAGTACTTCCTGTATCCCAATGCATTTCAAAATGCTCCCTTTGGTTGTCCATGTGACACAACTCACAATCATAATCAACAAATTATATTATGATTCCATAGATGTCATGACATATAATTATTCCACTATGATCACATATCATAAACGCACATAAGCAAAATAGTTGTGTCACACAACACTAACTATCATCATGCATAAGTATGTGCTTCTCATTCCCATTAACGTGTTCCAAGGCCCTCAACAGCCCAAAGAGCAACCACTGCTCTGATACCACTAATGTAAGGACCCCCATGCCCTTAACCCGTTATTAGGGTATTAATCCAAGCATTTAGTGCATGTACTCATGTATGTAGGTGAAAACACACTTGTCACCATAGCAAAATCATGCCAATAATAAAATTCTTAATTTACAAAATGTAAATGCTATGAAATATAAAAGATGCTCCCTGGATGGTATCATCCTCATCCGGGATTCCATGTATTGTCCCTGTTCTCAAAACAACCAAAACCATCAAATTCCCAAATACCAGTTAATCATTACATTGATTAACAAATCCATTTGCCACATACCAATATCATAATCAATAATATCAAATCATTAAACAATGATTAAAGATATTCCATATATCTCACTTATAGTTCCATAGTTCTATTTCATCGCTCGCTCTACAATAGCGACATTTTATTCTCACGCATCCTCAACAATAGTGGCGTCATAACCGATGTTCGCTCAAAGGTGACAACATCCCAAATCATTGCTCGCTCAACAGCGGCACCATATAACCACCAATGCATTTATATCCATTTATAGCAATTACCATACATCATGCGTTCCAATATCCGTTTATTGCTAATATAGTGTACCATGCACTCAACAATTGCAATTACAAAAGGGGCTATGCTCGTACGTTATACGTACCTTATAATTCCGTAGTTTGAGTCCAATCTTGCCTGAGTCCCACGACCCGATGAGTTATGTGCTAACACATAAATAACTCACAATTAAACATAGGCATGCAATCACGTGCTCAAGCGCGTTCACAACTTCCAAATCTATCGTCCATCCATGACGATTACCAAAATAAAAGCCACCCCCCGGCTAAGCATGCACAATACCCAAAATATTACATTTTATAAGTATAGCATTCCCATTGGAATGTAGGCATTGCCCCGGAAATCGGCTATTTAAACCCCATTTCCAAAATCCCAACATTTACCAAAATTTCCGAAAAAACAACATTCTTCGGGCGACGATCGATCGCCGATTTTATCGCGATCGATCGCCCCTGACCAGTGGGTAAACAGCACCTTATCACGATCGATCGCGAGTCTCCGCGATCAATCGCCAACCCGCTCACGATCGAGCGTCGAGACCTTGCGATCGATCACCATCACTGTTTGTCTTCAACAAATTTTCAGCTGCTCGTCGCGATCGATCGGCACTTCTCGGTGATCGATCGACCTGCGATTTTCCAAAAAAACTCGAGCTTTAATGGTATTTTTGACACCCAAACTCAAAACCAACACCCCTAACATCCTCAACACCTCTAATACACCAATTAAACTCAATAAGAACTCTAAAAACAACTTCTAGATTTTTAATCAAAAACCCCAAATTCTCAAATCCAACCCAAAACTCAACCATCTAGCACAAAAACATAATCAAATCGAAGCTAAAGGTGAGGAGAAGAAGATTACCAGCTTTTCTTCAAGAATTCGGGCTCCCAAGATGAGCCCCCAACTATTTACTTCCAAGAGAAGAAGAGGGAAGGGTTTGGGGTGAGAGAGAGGCGTGAGGGAGAGGAGAGAGAGGAGAGATTCCGCGTAATGATGGAATACCGAGTCAATTTGGTATATATAGCACCAAGGCTTCAAAATACCAATACCTCCATAACTACATCATGATTCAATAAAAATCATCTGTTTTCAAAAATTATCTCCCCAACTCAAATTCCATCACCAGCCCCAGTACAAAGTACTCCGGACCCCATGTTCCACCAAAAACAAAATTACAAGGTTATCACCACGATGAGAATACAATCTCATCCCTTGGATCCAACGACTCCAAAAACCGGATTTAGAATCCCCGGGAGTCCCAAAACCGTAATTAATTCATAATTGCCACAATTAAAATACATTAAGGATTATTACCACACTGGGATTAACATCATTAATCCCTGGGCATCACAACTTTTATGCAATTTTCTTGGTCTACTTTGATCTCTTGTCAACTCCAATGCATTTCTTGATCCTTACTCATCGTTATTAGCTCGATGTTTTTCGATTCCACCTACATTTACACAAATATACGATTAGGTAGCATATGTATCAAATTAATCATCAAAACATACCAAATTGCAGACAATTAAGCGCAATAAATACGTCTATTTCTAGTCACATCACATTTCTTTCAAAAATCTTGATGAAGAGTAAGAACCTTGTTGAAGTCTCGATCTCCCAAATTGTATGCAATTCTCAGATAGATGTTGAAGGCCATCTTTCTTGCATACAGATTTCCTGCAACTGCTCCCAAACAAGAATCTTTAAGGTTTGGGATTCTCTTGTCAGGGCCGAACAAATTCCTTCCTTGAAAGTTGCTTTGATTATAACTCTGATGGCTCCAATATGAATCCATGAGAGTGTGTTAGCAAATTCTCTTTTAACCTTGTCCTTAATATCCTGAATTTCTCTGTAGGTGATTAACTGCATCACAATTTGGTTTCCCGTGAATTCCATCGGGATCGCAATTCACATGTTATTACCCTATGGATAATCTAATGATTCCTGCTTCGAAGACCAATCATATCCATGGCTTTTTCATTGCTCCAATTGTAAGCACATCATACATATGAAGCTTTGGCTTTTCCTTCATGATCCTCATAAGGGTTCTATGAGAAATGGTTGTATGAGAGAAGAATCCTGACGGGTCTTCTCTGATCATGTATTGAAGGAACTCTCATTCACTCTGATTCTGAACTGGATTCACCTCCATTATCATAATAGATCTCTTCTTCGTAGATGATTTCATATGAGGGAATATCCTCAAATTGATACACCTGCACCAAATCCTGGAAACACTTAGGATCCTCAAACTCCTTGTATGCTCGAACTGTCTTACTCCACAGCTTTGGTTTTATGGACAATCTGTAGAGATATGTCATCTTGCTCCGCATGTCCAGCAGTTACAATCTTTGAAACTCTCATTTGCACGAGTATGTGTGTGTCCGAAGTCTCTTCGTTGGTGCTCTGGTCAAACTTGATTGATTAGAACCCGTTGTCAAGGTTCTACTCTTGGTTGGTCCTGATCTTTGCCCAGATCTGTAACTTTGAACTTTCTGCTTTGACCAGAATTTCCTAGGCCTCCATGAAGAACTACTTCTTCTTGAATTACTTCAACGGGCATAAGGATGACTTTTTTGTTTTTCATCTTCCGCCTTTGGGGGTAGTTTCCAATGATAGTACGGATATCATTCCATGTACAGTGAAGAGGAGCTGTTTTGTTGATTCCTCTAAGCTTCTTATAATTCTTTTGGAGTTTTGCTTGATAGCACCACTCCACGAGCTTTACCTTAACAAATGACATTCTCCTGGACACCGTCTCTATTGCATGGGATGTATATTCCTGGATAAGCATTTCTCTCAATGGACTCAGTATTTTGGCAAAGAACAGTTCTGCTGCATCTTTTTCTGCTATTTTTGCCTTCCATCTATACTCTGTGACGAGTTTGATAGACTCGTCTACATAACAGATATCATGTAGTTCCAGGCTAACTAGAGCTTGTCTATATTTTTTAGCCTTATCTTCTTCCATTCCTTCGAAGTAGCTTGCTCCAATGAAACAGATTTTAAAGAATTTTGTCATATTGTCCACAATTTCTTTTAGGGACTCTCCGGCTAAAGCTTGTTCTTTGATACCCGGGTCTCCAAGTTCCCTTCCAAACTCATTTTAAGAAGTAAAATGAATCATTCTTTACTTAGATCAAGTGTTCATGCTGCTATTCTCATTGCTGAAGCCCATTCATCAATAAGAACTTTTCTATTTTTGAAATCCAGTATATCCATGTTGAGCATTAGTCCATATGGTTGAATTGGATTTAACTGAGACTTTCTGTAAGGCATTTGGTGTATATCTAGCCTGCGGGAATGACTCCTTGTTCCAACTGAGGGATCTAAAGTTGCCGAGGTAAAATCTTCCTGATGCGGCATACTTTGATATCATTCGGGTGGTGGATTGTTTGACCCAAAACTCTCTTGTGCTGGAAGAAGTCGAGGAATTCTGCCCACTTGATTTGTTTTGAATTCTAGGAGATTTAATCCCGCAAACGAATCAGCAAGATCAAGTAGATCTTCCAGTTGATTCTTTCCATTACTTTGTGGGAATTACGGACTCTCCTTGTAGGACTGCAATCATTTTTTCAGCCTCCGTCAAAGGCCTTCGACCTCCTCCGCTTTCCTTTTTTGGTGTAAAAGAGGTTCTGTTCCAAAGAATGGTCCACCCTCCTTGTCTTCTTCTCGTTGAACTTGGTCGTGCCTCCAACTCCTTGATTTGGGTTTGAACATCTCAAAGATTCTCAAGAATTTCCTAATGATGTTTAATCACGATCTCCATCTGACTCTAAATCTGATGAATCTGTGTTGGGACATGGTATTCTAAATATCCATATATCTACACTATCCTCTGAATCTCTCTAAGATCTTGAGATATCTTAGAAGTGTCTAGCTCGATTTCTCGAAAGGTTGGTTCACCCATCCTATTCGTCTGATCTGAATCCGGTCAAGCGGCTGGGATCTGGAATCATGTGGTTGTGCTCAAGATGATCTCTGTTCTGGGCCTCGTTAACTCGATAGCTTGAGTTTCATCCTGTAAAGGTTCCTCGCTACCTTCACATGTTCTTGATACTGGTATAGCAAGGCTAGCACCTATTTCCAGTAGAATATTCCATTTCTGGTTGAAGTGTTTAGCTTCGACTAGATATCCTTGATTAAGTTCTTCCAATTTCTGGAAGTACCACCTGTAAGAGTTGCATCTCGAACATTCGTTCGGATCCATAATTTTTCTTGAATCATCTCACCCGTATATGTTACAAATTAATATTCAAGATATTACTATTTCCAGAACAAACCGAGGCTCTGATACCATTTTTTGCCAAGGATCGCGAATTTCGGGGACTTGTAAAAAGACGAAGTTAAATGTAACTTTTTTATAAATATAAGAATAAAAAGATAACTAAATATATATAGGGGCTTTGTTATAAACCAAACAAAAGCCTAGGAAATAGAATGCAACTTACCAAACCATTGAGGGGTAAAAGAGTCAAAATAAAACACCTAATTGATTTAACACTTTGAAATTGGACCTATTTGAATGAAGGCTTTTCAAATTTGAAATTTTCTACACTATTGTTTTTTCCCAAGACTTAAGTGAATTAAGTTTCTCAAAGAGCACTTACTTGCAATTTCTCTTTGAAAGAATCAGGACAAATGTTCCTTTCGCGGTTCAATCCAAGATTTTGGTTGAGTAGTTTATACCCCACGTGCAGTGCCATATAAAAAGCAATTATCCTTGGACGAGAATATACTCATATAATAGTTGATTTGTCCTAAGAACAATGCTATTAAATGCAGTATTAACCAAACCCAAATTTTGTCCCTGAACTTCCATGTTAGTAATGACAAAGTAATTTTTTTGTCCCTTAAAGGTAGCTTAGTGGTTCCGTACCATATAGTTCGGGTTCCTGAGTGAAACTAGAACCAATATTTTTAAAAATAAAAATAAAAAATTAAATATGGCGTCTTCATCTCACACAATCTTCATTATTATCTCAACTCTCAAGTCTTAATTATTATTCATTCTCTTAATTAACTCTCAAATCTATCAACTGTTCATTATCTTTTGTTAATTTATAAACAAAAAAAATTAGTATTGTGGTATCTTCATCTCACAGAGATGGTCGCAATGATAGTCATAGCGGTGGTCGTATATCACATGGTTCATTGGTGATGAAGTTGTCGGTGTCAATTCCCTAGATAAATGGAGATTATGATTTCTTTGCTGACATTGATGTTTGTTAGGATCAGGTAGGAGCGTTTAGAGGGGGTGAATAAACACCCTGCTAAATTTGATGTTTTTCTTCAACGGGTTGATTTTACCTGGATTAGCAGATGAAATCTATTTCTCAAACAAATCTAAGCTCAACAGACTATTGTTAGAGTTAGTGCAAAAACGATCTTTTTGAATTAGGTAGACCGTCTGATGGCTAAAACACGAAAGATTTCAGTAGGTAAATGAACAAGATGTGTTCTGAAAGTTCGAAGGCAATCCCTTCTACGACTCCCCTTCTTCCACTTCAGGAATGATTCACTAGAAGACTTTGAGTAATACAACAAGTTTTACAACCCCGATTCAGCTGGATTTACTCACTGCCAGACTGAACTCCTAGCACTCAATCTGTTCAGACACAATTCGTCTGACAGTTACAATAAATTCACTCTTCTATCTTAGAACAATTACAAATGATATAGTGAAACATTTCTAGCACAAATGATCCTAAATTGATCAAATAGGACAGTGAAACGTGCTTTGAAATCTTTGAGCAGATTGACAAGATTGGATCTTCGTTGATAGAGTTCTGCTCGAATAAATGCTTGATAATAAATGATGGTCGTCTCTTCTAAGCATTTAAGTTGCATCCTTATATAGGCGTATCTGCCAACGTTAGTATTTCCTTTTTCGTGCAACTCAAAACTTTGACAACTTCTGTTCAGACTATAGTCTTCTTTTTGGTAACTGAGTGAACACTTTCATTTCTCGTTGTTCTTTCCGCTTTTGACAGGCATGATCTGTTTTGTCTAACTACCTTTTAAGGTAACTTCTATCAGCAATCTTAATAAGTCTCTTTCAGGATTAAATGTTTCAATAAGTAGACGTTGATCTTCCAGACTGATGAATATGATAACATTAAGTTCGTCTGAATCAGTCAGTCTGATGTTAGCCTATCTGGTTAGATCTGATATGTCTTAGCGTTGGTCTGTCTGCTTCGATCTGATCTGGTTTGCATAACGTCGATATGTCTGCTTCGATATGATATGTTTTCGTCATCTTTAAAATCTGGTGCCAACAATGTTGCATGTCCACCTATGAAAATCAAAGATCAAGAACCCCAACATTTCGAACCTTCTGTTTCCCATCAGATACCACAAGTCGAGTCATCCAGAACGACTACCGCGGTGTCAGCGAATAGGGCAATAATTCGTGCCCAAAGAAGCAAGGTATGAGATCATTTCAAAATCCTAAAAAAAAAGGTACGGGATGAATCTATTGCATTTTGTAAAATATGCAAAACAACGTACACATTTTAAGTTGGTGGTTCAGCTGGAGGCACTGGGAACATTTAAAAAAATACTTAGAAAAAACATATTTTTGATGAAGCAACACTACAATGCACTCTCTCCAAAATATGTTTCAATTTTAATTACAGTGAACATGTCAGAGGAGCATCGCAACAAAGGTGGTTGAAGAGGAAGACATATATCATTCAAAAGACTGATGGATAAATTTGCTTAGGAGTCTCGGAAGGAAAAAACTTAAGGGATGAGGACCATCTTCTAGCACGTCGAATGAGTTGCAATTTTTTCTCAATCAAGAATTTCGAACATAATACCACTTCGGCGCATTACAATAGTGGAAGGCGAATACAAGAGAATACTCCGTCTTAGCCATAATGGCAAGAGACGTGTTTGCGATACAAGCATCAAGCGTTGCATCGAAATTAGCCTTCTCAACATGTGGCCGAATAATTATAGACTATAGAAGTCGTCTTTCTGCTGATTCATTATGCATGTTAACATTACCGAATGATTTCTTTGAAGCCGAATGTAAGAATATAAAAGAAGGAGCAATAGATGAATTCGAAATTCATCATTCCAAAGAAGAAGAAGCATGAGTTAAAACAATACTAATAAATCATGAGGAGTAATATTATTTATTTCAATTTTAAGTGTTGTAACTCTTGTGTCTATAATATGTCGTAAGTTTGATTTAAGCGATTATCAATGAAGAAGAAATACAATTTTTTTTATGAATATTGTGTTTAATTAAAAAAATTATCAAAAAAAAAAAAAATTGATGGGGCACGATCATTCTCGGCCACAGGCTGTGATTGATCCGCGTCCTACCAATATTTTAAGCAAAACATTAACTTGAATTACTGTTTTCGGGTTGGAATCGGTAGCTTCAGAATCGAATCCAATCTGGTATCTTACCTGATTGACCCGAATTTAAAAAGGGGGTAACCGGAACCAATTGGAACCAGTCCAAACCGATCCAGTAACATCCCTACTAGTAAATAGTAAGTGTTTATCAATGGGGGAGTCACCAAAATGTTAATTTCTGCTTTGTTTTAGATATTGTCTCCTAGAAATGAGACATTTAGATGGTTTTAATTTTAATTTAGAGCTATTGTTTCCATATGCCTATATTACTTGAAAATCAACATAATTTTCTCTCTACCGAGTTTTGCATATTTTTCTTAATAATTGGGAGTGGAGTTAACGGGTTTCTAACTCGACACATGTCTCAATTTTTGGACATATGGTGCCAATTAGACTATAGACTCGTGACGAGCCGACCACAAAAAATATATAGTTTGTGTGGTTTATGACTATAAATTACAAATGTACAATAAATAAAAAGGGATTATTATTATTATTATAATATTTGGGAAATGTGGTTTTACATGTTTTTCGAACTTAAGACATTGTCTTTAATTGCGACTCTTATACCAAGGGCCGAAGAAACCTGTGGCAAAAGAGATAATTAGTTGAGAAACAAAATAGCAATAAGTTTAGGATAACATAATAAATCTATTTAAGTACATTGGATTGTTTATTAAATCCAATTGGGCCATAAATAATTGGCAGAGGCCCAATTCTTGTTTTACCTTCTTCGAAAGGATTCAGCTGAAAATCCTCTGTTACACAATTCTTGGTTACATTAATCATTTGTGTGACACTTGTATTTTTCTTAGGATTTTATCTTTTTTATTTCATTAATCTATTTTATTTATATGTTTTTTAAGTATAAATCCCTTTTACCAAATTAATAGAACTAAGAAATTATAAAAAACATAATAAAAATTCTATTAAGTGAAAAATATTTTGAAGAATAAAAGCATTAAAACATAAAGATACAAAGTAAATGCTATAAATCTAATCACCAATTTATTAATTTGTGAATTACACTAAGTAATAATATTTATTATTAAGTTATATATATATATATTATGTTAATCCAAATGGTTAATTTTTTTATACAAAAAATCAGTTTTGACAGATTTTTTGTTTTATTTTTTCATTTAACACATTATACATATTTGTCATACTTTATATAGTAAAGAGTGTATTTTCCAGTAATTCAAATGTTTTTGGTATCTTAGCAATAATCTTAAAAAGTTGTTTTTTCACCCTTTTCTACGTCTCAATTCATCATCACAATTTCTTTTTATATAACAGAAAACAGATATTATATTAGGAGAATAAATTGGTACAACTAAGATACGACAATACATTATATTAGGAGAATAAATTGGTACAACTAAGACACGACAAAATAACCGATATCAATGAGAAATACAAACGTTTAGCATTACTACAACTTAGTCAAATAAGATTCATTTTTCAAAATTATTGAAATAAATTTACTCCATTATGCATTTATCGGTTCGATGCACAGATTTTTGAACAGTCATAAAACTGATAAGTTTATTATAAATATGGAATTCATAAACAACAGTTAGTTCAAAGAACGAAAACGTATTAAAATTTATAATTATTTTAGTTTTTAGAACACGTCTCGTTAAACTCTTTATGCACTTGAATGTTGTTTTTATATTAATAAAAGCATCGAAAAAATCTATAAAATTCTCTTTGCATAATAAATTAACGTAATTTTTCTGAATTAAACTTTTGCATATTTTTAAAGTTCAAACCAAATTTCTTTAAATTACATATTGTTGGGTAACAAAGTGGTCGAGTCAACTGCTATGATGTTACTTGTTAGGATCTATCGTGGAAGCGTCGCAATAACATAATTTTCAATGGTTATACATTTATCTTAGCTGATAGAGTCTTTGAAGAAATTTAAGTGATCTTTTGGATTTGAATTTCTACAAAGGTAAAAAACATGGGTTCATACTCCCTCAATGACTGGATTATGAACACTAGGATTTGTAGTACATTATATTAATGTTGTTGTGGCCACTATTTAATGTGTTTGCAGGTTGTTTGGTTTGTAGTTAGCAGTGTTTGTTGGGTGATTAGTTATCTTCTTTTTATCGAATATGATGATATCTCTTGGTGGCTTATGTTAAGGGTTGGTGCACTCATTGTGCCTTTTTACCGATCAAATAAAAATTATTTTAGCCATTTTGATATTTGAGTATGACGAATTCTAGATTTGTAAATGGTAGAGAAAATTCAATGATGGTAAATTCAGCCTACATGATTGTGAGACAATCTAATGAGTAATAAGTGATGAGAAAAAGGAAAAGACTTTAAATGATATATTTGAAATTTAACATAATTTAAAAGGCAGTTAATAAATTAACTCAGTTTAAGGCTAAAATTTATTATAGTCCTTTTTACCGGACACGTGAAGTTAATATATTCTACCCATCAAATAATTGTATTTATGATATTTATAATAGTTTCTATTTAACTAATATATTTATAATAACTTAAATAAAACTAAACTTCTTCTTATACAAAAAGTAACACAACCAAACTAATTAGCTGACAGCCTAGTAGTCATTGTCTTATCCAGGTATTCTTCATTTTATTTTTTTTATTTTTATTTTTATTATCATCAAACATAGTAGGACGTACTCTAATAAAGTCATGACGCTTATAGGCAAATAAAGAAAAATATGTAAAATTCATTAAATGATACATATCTTGCACAAAATTATAATCAAAGTTTATTTACCATTTATATGATTTCACAACCAACTACAACTACACAACCAACTATAACTACACATTTGATACCCGATATCCGGTGTGGTTCAGACCCAAACTGTATGGGCTCGACCCAGGTCGGCACTCGAGGAAGACCTCCAGCTCGGCCACCCCAGGTCGTCCAACCCCAGCTCGGCCACCCTAGGTCATCCACCCCAGCTCGGCCAACCCCAGGTCGGCACTCGAGGAAGACCTCCAGCTCGGCCACCCCCAGCTTGGCCAACCCCAAGTCGGCACTCGAGGAAGACCTCCAGCTCGGCCACCCCAGGTCAGCCAACCCAGCTCGGCCACCCCAGGTCGGTGCTCGAGGAAGACCTCCAGCTCGGACTCGATGATGACCTCAGCTCGGCCTCGATGAAGACTTACATCTCGGCCCAGTATTATAGACATTAGAGACTATCTTACCTTGGTCCGTTTGCCTTGGTCCATTTTTCTTTTACTAGGCCCGTTATCCTGGTATTTAATTAACCCATTGTAGGCCCATTTATCTTTAATATAAATAGTGAAGGATCAGTTGGGTTAGGGAGGTCGCCTCTTTTCTTCTCTCCCAGCAGCCTTCTCGGCGGTGCTCCTTTCTCCCTCCACCATTTTCAATATCTTAGCTCATTCTTGTAAAGAAAACATGTAAATCACTCGTTTGTTTATAGTGGAATTTATACTGGACTAGGTCCCGTGGTTTTTCCCCATATTTTGGGGTTTTTCACGTAAAAAATCTGGTCTCGTTTTTTTTTTATATATTATTTTGTGCTTGGAAGAAATACACGTCTACCCTACCAAAATTTCAGGTAACAATTGGCGCCGTCTGTGGGAACGTGAGCTCAAGACGTTGAGATATGGGGAGGATAAGGATGGTCTGAGGGTTGCATCTCTGTTGGGAGATGGGTGTTCTAAGTTCTGGAGAAGAAAAACCTTTAGTAAGCGGCGGGGGCGGGTTTGATGAAAGGGGGAAATGTTTTGGTTATTGGGGTGCAGCGTTGTATGAAAGTTGCTATGCTTTTGGGTTGCACTCTAAGAAACGCCAGTGTAATAATTCTCGAGATGCTACATCAGGCATCAGATCTCTGGGGATACCTCTTCCCCCTAGCCAACCACAATTTTTGGAGAATGGAGCTGCTTTAGCATTTGGTTTTTGGGGCATTAGGAGCTTTTGTTGCAGGAGTGGAGCTTGAGTAAAAGTGGCAAAGTCCAAATCAGTACCTCACGTCGGGCCATATCAGCTCGGCCACAGCTCGGCCAAATGAGCTCCACCTCGGCCGTATGATTCCAGCTCGGCCTCAGCTCGGCCACCTCGGCCGTGTGAGCTCCAACTCGGCCTCAGCTCGGCCAAATGAGCTCCAACTCGGCCGTATGAGTCCAGATCGGCCTCAGCTCATCCACCTCGGCCAAATGAGCTCCACCTCGGCCGTATGAGCTCCACCTCGGCCACAGCTCATCCACCTCAGCCAAATAAGCTCCAGCTCGGCCTGAGCTCTACCTTGGCCGTATGAGTTCCAGCTCGGCCTCATCCATGTGAGCTCGGCCTCAACCACCTCAGCTCAGCCTCCGCATCGGCCTAAGCCTAACAGTTGATCGTGACTTTGACACTCAAGTCTTCGGGCCCTAACTTACGGTTCTTCCTGTCCAACTGATATTTGAATTTCGTAAAAATATATTTGTGCATTGCTATTTTATCAATATTTCAGGACAGTATCGGACAGCTCGGGCGTGAAATCTCGCAGTAAGCCCCTATTATGACAGCTCGGGCATGCAATCTCGCAGTAAGCCCCTATTATATCAGCTCGGGCATGCAATCTCGCAGTAAGCCCCTATTATATCAGCTCAGGCATGCGATCTCGCAGTAAGGCCTTATTCATCAGCTTTTGATCTTTATTTGATCCGGATTTTTGATTAGATTATTCGGATGTGGTGTAGTGGTATGGAGGTTCGTGAGTGGTGTGTGAATGTTGGAGTTGAGATGAGGAGATATGTCATGGTCCGCCCAGACATGTGTGGCCATGGTCAGCCCAGGCACACGAGATGAGGAGATATGTCATGGTCCGCCCAGACATGTGTGTCCATGGTCAGTCCAGGCACACGAGATGAGGAGAGAAAGTTAAGGTACCGCCCTGACTACTATAAAAGTTAAGGTCCGTCCTGACTATGAAAGTTAAGGTCCGCCCTGACTACGATAAAAGTTAAGGTCCGCCCTGACTAAGAAAAAGTTAAGGTCCGCACTGACTATGAAAGTTAAGGTCCGCCCTGACTACTATGAAAGTTAAGGTCCGCCCTGACTAAGAAAAAGTTAAGGTCCGCCCTGACTATGAAAGTTAAGGTCCGCCCTGACTACTATAAAAGTTAAGGTCCGCCCTGACTATGAAAGTTAAGGTCCGTCCTGACTACGACAAAAGTTAAGGTCCGCCCCGACTAAGAAAAAGTTAAGTTCCTCCCTGACTATGAAAGTTAAGGTCCGCCCTGACTACTATAAAAGTTAAGGTCTGCCCTGACTAAGAAAAAGTTAAGGTCCGCCCTGACTATGAAAGTTAAGGTCCGCCATGACTACTATAAAAATTAAGGTCCGCCCTGACTATGAAAGTTAAGGTCCGCCCTGACTACTATAAAAGTTAAGGTCCGCCCTGACTACGATAAAAGTTAAGGTCCGCCCTGACTATGAAATTTAAGGTCCGCCCTGACTACTATAAAAGTCAAGGTCCGCCCTGACTATGAAAGTTAAGGTCCGCCCTGACTACTATGAAGTTAAGTTCCGCCCTGACTACTATGAAAGTAAAGGTCAACCCTGACTGGGAAAATTAAGTTCCGCCCTGATGGAACGATCAGAGTTTACTCAAATGAACAACTATGGCCAGAGCCCGCCTTCAGCCAATGGTTACCACAGCCTACACTAAAGGTTATAGCGGGCAAGGGCCACATGCTCGTGCTCCTTGCATAAGTTTGGAACAGACGAGAATCATTCGCTCATATTTATTATCTGGAGTCCAGACCGGATAGATCTTGTCTACTTATATTTATTCTTCGGGATCAGATAAGACGAGCTTTATTTGCTCAACATTTTATCAGCTCAAGAGCTCAGGACATCTTTCACTTCGTGAATTCAGATGAGCTCTATCTTCGCATATCTATTAGCTCTGGAGTTCAGGACGTACGAGTTGTATGTGTTCGGTTTATTATTTCTGAAGCTCAGATTGCCAGGGCATTATCTGCTTGTATTGATTATTTCATGAGCTCAGGTCGGGCGAGATTTATATGCTCGGTTTATGCTGGAGTTCATACAGGTCAGCCATGTTTCAGATTTAATTCTGTACTTAGAATTATTTCTAGTTGTTATTGCAGGTCAGCCCTGCTAGAAAAACAGGTAAGCCTTGTGTAAGATTTAATTCTATAGTTAGAATTATTTCTAGTTGTTATTGCAGGTCAGCCCTGCTAGAAAAACATGTGAGCCTTGTTTAAGATTTAATTCTATAAATTAGAATTATTTCTAGTTGGTAATGCAGGTCAGCTCTGCACAGATTAACAGGTCAGCCATGTTTAAGATTAAATTATATGCTTAGAATTATTTCTAGTTGTTAATGCAGGTCAGCCCTGCATAGATTAACATGTCAGTCATGTTTAAGATTTAATTCTGTACTTAGAATTATTTCGAGTTATTATTGTTGGTCAGCCCTGGCAAAAAGACATGCCAGCCTTGCACAGATAATAGGTCAGCCCCGTTTTAAGATTTGATTCTATACTTAGAATTATTTCTAGTTGTCCTTGCAGGTCAGCCCGGCTAAGAGAACATGTCAGCCCTACTTAATAGTTAATTCTTTACTTGGAATTATTCCTAGTTGTTGTTGCAGGTCAGCCCTGCGCGGATAACAGGTCATCCCTGTTTTATATTTAATCCCATATTAAAATTATTTTAGAACTCTTTCAGAGTCGTTATTGCAGGTCAGCCCTCCTCAGATAACATGTCATCCTTATAACATGCTAGCTCAGTTTCGACACTATTGTGTCTTATTTGCTCCATGTTGATTGTCTGGAGCTCGGCTATATCTATTTACTCAACGCATGACTTTAGCGAGCATTATTTGCTCTTACTTATTTCGGACCTCAGATCAGGTCGGTCGAGTATCATTCGCATGTCAGGCGAGCGTAATATCGAACATATTATCTCAGATCAGGTTGGGCGAGCAACATTTGTTTATCACCTCGGGTCTCTCGATCACCTTTGTCAGCTCGGAATTCTCGATTATAGTAGCTTCAGTTCGGATTCATACTGCCCAGCATGACCTGCTATTATGGGCAGAAGCTCAGTGCAGTGATTACATCGGTTCCTCGTATGGGCTATACGAGCCGCCTATTCTATCAAGGATCGACGTTCGAATTGTCATGGCTCTGCTGACAGCATGAATTGGGAACTCGGCATGGCGAAGGGTCACATCATGGCTTGGCATTTAAAGGGCTACCGATCCGGGTCCTCACCTAACCAGTTGGAGTCGATACAACGCTACTCTAGCTCGACTAGAGGGGGATACTCATGATACCCCGATATCCGGTGCGGTTCAGACCCGAACTGTATGGGCTCGACCCAGGTCGACACTCGAGGAAGACCTCCAGCTCGGCCACCCCAGGTCGGCGAACCCCAGCTCGGCCACCCTAGGTCGTCCACCCCAGCTCGGCCAACCCCAGGTCGGCACTCGAGGAAGACCTCCAGCTCGGCCACCCCAGGTCGGCCACCCCCAGCTCGGCCAACCCCAGGTCGTCACTCGAGGAAGACCTCCAGCTCGGCCACCCCAGGTCAGCCAACCCCAGCTCGGCCACCCCAAGTCGGTGCTCGAGGAAGACCTCCAGCTCGGACTCGATGATGACCTCAGCTCGGCCTCGATGAAGACCTACATCTCAAGCCCAGTATCATAGACACTAGAGACTATCCTACCCTGGTCCGTTTGCCTTGGTCCATTTTTCTTTTACTAGGCCCATTATCCTGCTATTTAAATAACCCATTGTAGGCACATTTATCTTTAATATAAATAGTGAAGGATCAGTAGGGTTAGGGAGGTCGCCTCTTTTCTTCTCTCCCAGCAGCCTTCTCGGCGGTGCTCCTTTCTCCCTCCACCATTTTCATTTTCTTAGCTCATTCTTGTAAAGAAAACATGTAAATCACTCGTTTGTTTATAGTGGAATTTATACTGGACTAGGTCCCGTGGTTTTTCCCCATATTTTGGGGTTTTTCTCGTAAAAAATCTGGTCTCGTTTATTTTTTATATATTATTTTGTGCTTGGAAGAAATACACGTCTACCCTACCAAAATTCCAGGTAACAACATTCAATGCCTCCGAACTACCTTTTTTTCGTGGGATTAGGGATATAAACGAATCGAACATGTTCACAAACTTTTCAAGGTGGCTCAATAAATATTTGGTTCGAATTCGAAATTCTTTTATTCGAGCCGAACTCGAACATGTTCGAACTTGAGCCCAAATTATTTTGTTCGATAGTTCGCGAGCCACTCACGAACCTTAATATTTTATTAATATAATATAGTTATATATTAAATAAATATATTTCGAACCTTTCGGGTATTTATTTTCAAGCAATAATTCAAATAGCTCGCGAACATGTTCGAACCTTTTCGAGTCGAACTCGAGCTCGAACTCGAACTTTGATTCGAGCTGAACTCGAGCCAAAGTTTTAAAACAATTCGAACTTCGAATCAAACTCGAGCTCGAATATAACTATTTCGAGCCGAATTCAAACCTTAATTTTTCTTGCATATTCGACTCGATTTGATTCGTTTACACTCCTAAGCACAATTGTATTTTTAAAAACTCGAACTGAATAAAACCCTTCTAGATGGAAAAATCAATATCTATTACCCGACCATAACCATATAATAACTTACACAAACTCGTACCCATTCTACCCAAATCTATTGCCATCCCTCACTATAATTTGCAACTCTTTTGAAAAGTTACTTTAGTAAAAGTAGAAAAATCCATGGAACATTATAACATGATGATGAAATAATAAAATATCTGTTTAAGTGAAAACATGAAACATGTGGTCGTTCGAGCAATATATTTAAAATGTGCGGGGAGCCTCAAGGTGTAGTAAGGGTTCATTTGTTCATTTGGACTTGCTTTCGAGAACTAAATACTCATATGATGAAATAATAAAAAATTAACATTATTATTTATGGTCATTTTGAAATCTATTGAAGGAGAAGACTACATATGTATCACATGTATTACCAAAATATTGATTTCTAAAATGTTCCCAAGGAATTTATAAATGAAGAAACTATTATTCTAGCGAGAATTTTAGTGTTTTTAATGAGAAATTATTTTATATAGCAACACCAAACTATTGGATTGTCAAAATATCCTTTCAGAATTAATAAATGATGAAAGAATTATATACATATTTGTCGAGGAGTCAAAATGAGATGGCTCGCGGGTTGGTCATTTTTTTAAAAAAAAATTGGTTATTCCATTTTTTTATCCTCAATTCATAAATAGTAATTCAATACCACATTTAAGAATCCGGTCCAAAATATATTTTTCACTTGGTTGTGCTTGAAAGCAACATGTATTTAAAAATTGATTAAATACTGATTCCCTAGTCAAATATTTTTAGTAACATGGCTAATGTCTATACAAAACCTGAAACAAGTTCTAAGCATCAGTTATAGGCTCGGCAAGTTCAGTTGAAATTCTTTTACGAAGTTTTTTTTAAATTTTTTAATTTATAAATTTTCGGTTCGGGTTGGGTTGGATGAGATTTTCCTGACAAGCCTGGAGGTGGACCAAAGGTGCTCGGCCCGTTTGGGCCGTGGCTTAAGCGGATCAGCCCGAGTCATATATATCTATAATATCTATCTTACACTGCTAAGTATGAGACCTTTTGAATCGAATACTTTTGCTGTCTTTTTGCTCTCCAATAGACATTAATTTCTTTCCCAGAATACCATTTTTCATTAATACTATTATTTTTTGTAAGAAAAACTAAACACAACAAAATAAAATAAATGCTACTCCAATATCATTATATTTAATATATAAAAAATTATATCTATATTAGAATTTAATAAACTTGTACCTATCGCAGAAGCTGCGACATGGCCACGGTTCAAAACCATTAGTTCGACAGTTTAAAAAACCCAACCCTTAATCTTAACATTAACCTTCTTTGACGGTCATGTTACAGTTCATAAACCCGCAGTTATAGTTACAATCAAATTAACGGTTACTGTTACGGTTCCATGATTAATTTTTTTAAAAAAATTAAAAATATTGTTAAAAATGAAAAAAAATTTAAAAATGTTCGATTATGTTTTTCTCCATGAAACAATCATAACATTGCGTGAATTAAATCCAATCTCGAATAATCAGAAAATATATAATCTATTTGTTTGAATAATTTATATAAATTATAAAACGCGAATTAGTTCAAAAACGCTCTAATGTCAAAAGCTAATTTCCAAAGTAGAGGTCAAGAATTCAATTTTACATCAACACATCTATTTTAAATTAAAAATATAAACAAAATTTAAAAACCCATGAATTGGTGGTTAATCGCCGATCCAAGGGTTTATAAAGACAGGCCGGTTACACTGAACGAGTTCAACAAGTAACCGACCCATTGAACCGGTTATGGGTCAAAATCGTGATTGTTTTTACACATCATCATCATCATCATATAATAATAATAATAATAATAATAATAATAATAATATATCTTGAGATGGAATGTTAAAACTGATTAAGAAAAATATAAAAAAAAAAAAACTTGGCCATTATCATGTCACTACATGAGTGGCGTGATCAATGACGTCATCACAAATGCAACCATCACTTTATTCACATACAACTTGACCACCGCAAATTTAACGGAGAGAGGGTGACCAGTGTGCTGATCTTTATATAATTTAGAGTTTTTTTTCTAAGTTTTAATATTTAATTATAAATTTCTGAAAGAAGTGATAAAATTGTTGTAGTTTATTTACTGATCATTCGAATTCAATGAAGATATAATCGTCGGACACTTTTGGGTTTTGAGCACTCGACTAGATTGCTTTTATTAGCTGCACGAGACTCCTGAGTTCTTGAGCATCTAAACTTGATGTTGCCACGCGTAAGAGACGAAGTTTAGGTTGGCTTAAGGTGAGCCGATGGGAAAATCTAGAATTTTTGTTTAGAATTTTATATTAATATTGTTGTGGCCAGTATTTAATATGTTTACAGGTTGCTTGGTTTGTAGTTAACAGTGTTTGTTGGGTGATTAGTTATCTTCTTTTTATCGAATATGATGATATCTCTTGGTGGCTTATGTTAAGGGTTGGTGCACTCATTGTGCCTTTTTACCGATCAAATAAAAATTATTTTAGCCATTTTGATATTTGAGTATGACGAATTCTAGATTTGTAAATGGTAGAGAAGATTCAATGATGGTAAATTCAGCCTACATGATTGTGAGACAATCTAATGAGTAATAAGTGATGAGAAAAAGGAAAAGAGTTTAAATGATATATTTGAAATTTAACATAATTTAAAGGTTAATTAATAAATTAACTCAATTCAAGGCTAAAATTTATTATAGTTCTTTTTACCGAAGACCTTTTAGTCACTATGGTATGAGTGTAGAATCAATTTAGGTATATTATAGTTATTCAAGATCAAATGCATTAACTTCTCCACATGATTATTTATTTAAAAGAACTTAAGATTAATAATAAATAATAAATAAATGAAATATCTATGTTATATTTAGGGATGACAATGTGTCGGGTTTGCTAGGACCCAAGATCCGTTCAATTAAAATTTTGAAGGATCTATATCCATTCCAACCATTTTAAACTCTAGACCCGTCCCAACTTATACCCGAAGTTAATATATTCGACCCCTTAGACCTATCAAATAATTATATTTATGATATCTTTTTTCATATTATATATCTATAATAAATTAAAGAAAAAGTCAAACTAAACTTCTTCGTACACAAAACTAATACAATCAAACTAATTAGCTAGAAATCATCGTCTTTATCCGGGTATCCTTCTTTTTAGTATTTATTAATGTTTTTATTCTAATCATAGTAGGACATACGCTAAAAAAGTCATGACGCTTTATATCATTTCACAACCAATGACAACCACACATCAATACCTCCAAACTATATGAATCGGGCTTGTTTCGTAAAAATCAATATCTATTACCCGATCGGGATATTCTAGACTATCCTATGGGGTATGTTGTAGTGTAATAATTATCTTTGTTTGGATAGCGATCCAAACGTGATGCTTGGACCACTCTACGATTTAAATATTAGAGTTGCACAATTACCACTAGCTATAACTATTGGTAAAACGGTAAGCGCTTGATCCTACAATTGATATCAGAGCCAAAGTCACGTATTCGATTTCCATGAGTTGCAAGATAATGCAATTATTGTAAGGAATTTGTTGGAGTGCATAATTGTTCCTGTTTGGATAGCGATCGAAGCATGACTCTTGGATTGCTCTACGGTTTAAAGATTAGAGTTGCATTGCTACCATCAGCTACAATTTTTGATAAATCGACGAGCATTTGATCCTACAAAGTATTACCTAGTGGGGCATTTGATTACTCCATATTTAATTTGAGGAGTGATTCACACGCTTAAAATTAAATTTGGTTCAATTATTCCCGACATACGATATTACTACATGTGGTATGGTAAAAAAACCATACCCGATAATACCCATTTAATAACTTACACAAACATGTGGTCGTGCGAGGATTTAATTTCGAGTAGTATAGTTAAAATGTGCGATAAACTTATTTTTATTAAAAAAAAGTTTAATTTTTTTTATTACTATTATAATTATAATTTTGGGTGAGAATGAAAACTCGAACCATCGTCAACATATCGGGAGTCATGTGGCAACGTTAGCCATGGGTTGTCTACTTTAAACTTTTTTAACGGTTCAATTATTTATTCCAGTGGCATAGGGCTAAATCATGAGATGTACTCGTAAACTCCTCATCTCATGGACATTAATAGTCATCTAAAATAAATAAACGTTAAAAAAAAAAATTAATTCTTTGACAGATGTATCAATCTAAAAAAAAATTATACAAAATTAACTTTATTATTTATAGTCGTGTTTGAAATCTATAGAAGGAGAAGATTATTACGTGAGACAATTGGGAATTAATCCTTAAATTTAAGTTTGATTTTTGATTTATTTCCCACTACAAAATGCTTTGTAGATAACTACCTTGTTCCAAGTTTGAATTTCTAATTGCTCACTGAAGAGAGAAAATTTTCAAATAAAGGCCTTTTTAACCTTATCTATATGATTTTAGGCATGTATTGCTTATTCTAAAGTACGAGTTTAAATCTTTAGCCACATTTAGCCACGATCCGTAAAATGGTATTAGAGCCTAGGTTTATTCTGGAAATATTATAATAATATCTTGATATTAACTTGTAACGTATACGGAGGAGACGATTCAAGAAATTATGGACCCGAACGAATGTTCGAAGTGTCATTCATACAGGTGGTACTTCGAAAAATTGGAAGCACTAAATCAGAAGCACTTGTGTAAGGACCCTAGTTCCTTAAGTGCGGATTAAAGGCGTAAATAAAATTTTCATGTATAAACGGAGTATAAAATTGTGTTGATGCTTTGAGCTATTAGAGTACAATGCCAAAACAAAGTTCCAAAAGGGATTAATTACATTCCCAACTAATGAATGTTAATCCTATAGCTTTACACTACTCCTAGAGTAGATACTATACAAAAGAATATGCTTGCTACCAAGAGCACTCCTCACTAGCTCATCGCATCAACCCGCCTTAACATGTCCGCCCAGAAGTACCTACAGGAACAACCCCAAAACCATGAGCATGTATATAAATCATATTCACAAAAATATGATTGTAATTTAAATGCATAAACCGTAAATACAATTCACTCCCTGTATTTAATACATTTAAAAGCTCCATTAGTTGTCCCTGTATCACAATCATAACCAATAGATTATATTACCAATAATGTATGTCACGACATGCACCGATTTCCATGTATACCGTGATCAATTCCCGAGTCTTATTATATCAGTGGCATAATACCCCTCGCGTTAACATGACAGCGGAAATACCCCTCGCTTAGGCAATACCAGCGGCACTAATATCCCTCGCTATTAATATGACAGCGGTCGTGTTCTTCGCTTCATATTAGCGGCAAATATTCTCTCATCGCTATGGTATGACAGCGGCAAGTATTCACATCGCTACGCCATTTGCGACAAGTATTCTCCATCACTGGAATATAATCCCGACTCACAATCACATGCACCAATGCATCCAATATACACATGCAACCAAAATGCATGACCAAACCATGTATGCAATCCATGATGCATAAACAAGACCACATATGCAACCACAATGCATAATCAATTCCATGTGTGCAACCATAGTGCATAACCAATTCAAAGCGTAATAAATACGTTTTACCGTCCGATGCCCGTACGTCTCACTACGTACCTTAGTTCCAAAAGTGGAGATATCGTGGAGTTTATCTCCTAAGCTGTGTGGCCACCTGGGATGGTTCTACACATTCACACAAATCAATATTAGGAGCCAATAATAGTCCAATATCAAAAACTCCACAAAAATATTCAAAAATCTCACATTCTGCCTTTTGCGATCGATCGCCTGTTACAGGCGATCGATCGCGAGACCCTACTGCACGATCCTGAAATTTTCTCGCTTTGGCGATCGATCGCCACATTTGGCGCGATCGATCGCCAGCCTCGGCGATCGATCGCCCAAGAGTGGCGATCGATCACCAGACACTCCAAACGCGCACTACCAGCGCGCGATCGATTGCCTGAAATGGGCGATCGATCGCCAGTGTCTGCAACCCAAAAATTCACCATTTTTGCTCCAAAACTCCTTTCCAATCCATACCAACTCTCCTACCTTCAAACCAACAACATCAAACACATAATAACCTTCAAAATACACTTTAAACATCCCAAAAATCCAACATCCAACCAAAATAATACCAACCCAAAATAACCCATTTCAAAACCATTCAAAACCATAATAAACCCAATCCAAACACAATAAAAACAATGGGGAGGTATCCATACCTCTTGGGGACTCCTAATCTCACACCAAATCCCACAAAAGAGACTTTTGTCAAGATTTCCCCTCCACTTTTATGCCAAAAACGAAAATAGTGGAGAATGAGGGTTTGGGTGGGTGATTTGGGGGAAAGTAGAAAAGTGATGGTATAGTGGGGATTGGGGGGTATAAGTGGGTTGGTTTAAATTAAATTGCACTCCCACAATTGCCATGGTGTATAAAACACCCCAACATGATATTTTAAAAGCATTTACCAAAATGCATCAAAATTTCAATTAAATACATATATCACCAAATAATTACCCGCCATCATAATTAAATCATTAAAACACCCAAATACTCAACATGTAAAACATGCACCCTGAAATGCTCTACCACGTCACGCCTACCATGTGACTAAGCATTTCCCAAGATAATTAATACCAACACATAAATTAATTACCACCATAAAAATCACATAAACATAATTAATGCCTAAATTACATATAATTATTTCGGGGATATCACAATACTCCCCTACTTATAAGATTTCGACCTCGAAATCGCATGCACTTACCCAAACCGAAACCAAACATAAATCACATACCAGAAAATAGCTCCGGGTAGTGCTGCATCATATGCCGCTCCGTCTCCCACGTGGCCTCCTCGACACCCCTGCGATCCCACTGAACCTTGACCATCGGTATCACTATATTCCGAAGTCTGCGATCAGCCCTATCCAAAATCCTGACTGGCCGTTCCTCATATGATACATCAGAATCCAACTGAACCTCAGAAGACTGCAATACATGTGACGGATCCGGCTCATACTTCCGTAGCATAGATACATGAAACACGTCGTGAATACCAGATAACGACGGTGGCAGTGCCAAACGGTAAGCCAAGGTACCGATGCGCTGTAAAATCTCATACGGTCCCACATACCTCGGAGATAATTTACCATGCATACCAAACCGAACCACACCCCTGAAGGTGAGATCTTCAAAAAGACTCTGTCTCCCAACTGAAACTCCAACGGTCTCCACCGTTTATTCGCATAGGCTGCCTGCCTGTCCTGGGCTGCCTTCATTTTCTGACGGATAACCTTTACCTTATCCTCCATCTCCCGAATCAACTCCGGTCCTCCCACTGCTTTACTAGTCAAGTCATCCCAGTATAATGGCGACCTACAACGCCTACCATACAAAGCCTCAAACGGTGCCATCTGAATACTCGCCTGATAGCTGTTGTTGTAAGAAAACTTTACCAAGGCCAAAGAATCTTGCCATGAGGCATCAAACTCCAACACACAAGCTCGTAGCATGTCCTCGAGCGTCTATATAGTACGCTCTGTTTGCCCATCCATCTGGGGATGATATGTCGTACTCAATCTCACCTCAGTACCCAATGCTGACTGAAGACCTCCCCAAAAATGAGACGTAAACCGCGGGTCTCTGTCCGACACAATAGATACTGGAATCCCATGTAGTCTCACTATGTCCCGGACATACAGCTGAGCCATCCTCAAGTATGTGTACGTCATACTGTAGGGAATGAAGTGAGCTACCTTCGTCAGTCTGTCGATGATCACCCAAATAGCATCACAACCTGAAGTAGTCCTCGGCAAGTGGGTCACAAAGTCCATAGATATGTGCTCCCACTTCCACTCCGTTATCTCTAAGCTCCTCATTTTGCCACCGGGTCTCTGCCTCTCTGCCTTAACCTGCTGACAGATCAAACACCTCTTGACAAAAGCGATCACATCACGCTTCATCCGCTTCCACCAGAACTGATCACATAAGTCTTTATACATCTTCCTCCCTCCTGGGTGGATGCTGAATCGGCTACTATGAGCTCGCTCCAAGATTCCTCTACGCAACTCCGGCGTACATGGAACTACCCATCGGTTACCGAGTCTCAAAGAACCATCCTCAGCCACTATGAACTTTGATGGCTGCCCCTGAAGTGCCAATGATGACCATCTCTGAATCTCATCATCTGTCCTCTGAGCTCTCCTGATATTCTCATAGATATCTGGCTCAGCCAATAAAGTCGATACCCAAACCGGCGATACGTCCACATCGAAGTCATAGCCCAGATGGCAACAAGAAGTCATCATAGCCGACAAATGCATGACATCCTCAGCAGTATTCTTCACCTTCCGACTCAAGGCGTCTGCTGTCAAATTGGCTTTCCCCGGATGGTACTCTATTTCACAGTCATAGTCTTTAAGCAGATCCATTCATCTCCTCTGACGCATATTCAACTCCGCCTGAGTGAATAAGAATTTCAGACTCTTATGATCCGTATATATGGTAAAAGATGTACCATACAGATAATGCCTCCAAATTTTCAGGGCAAAGATAATAGCTGCCAACTCCAAATCATGGACTGGGTATCTAGCCTCATGCGGCTTCAACTGCCTCGATGCATAATCTACCACATGCTTATCTTGCATCAATACACAACCCAAGCCCTGCAGTGATGCATCAGTATAAAGGACAAACCTCTTGTTCTCTGAGGGGATCACCAATACCGGCGCCGTCGTCAATCGGTGCTTCAACTTTTGGAAGCTCTCCTTGCAAGCCTCTGACCAAAAGAAGGGTACTCCCTTCTGGGTCAACTGCGTCAGCGGCTTAGCAATCTTAGAAAATCCCTCGACAAAGCGTCGGTAATAACCAGCCAATCCAAGAAAACTCCGTATCTCGGGCACAGAAGTGGGTGCAGCCCACTCCATCACAGCCTCAATCTTCCTGGGGTCCACTGAAATCCCACTGCTAGATATGACATGTCCCAGAAATACTACACTGCTCAACCAAAACTCACACTTACTGATCTTGTCATATAACTGGTGATCTCTGAGGATCTGGAGCACTGTCCTCAAGTGTCTCACGTGCTCTTCCTCGCTCCAAGAGTAGATGAGTATATCGTCAATAAACACAATGACGAATTGATCCAAATAGGGTTGGAACACCCGATTCATCAAGCTCATAAAGACAGCCGGGGCGTTCGTCACACCGAACGGCATCACTAAGAACTCGTAGTGCCCATACCGAGTACGAAACGCTGTCTTCTGCACATCCTCCTCCCTGACCCGTATCTGGTGGTACCCGAATCTCAAATCAATCTTTCTATACAGCTTCGTGCCTTGCAACTGATCAAATAAATCATCAATCCTCGGGAGAGGATACTTGTTCTTTACCGTGGCCTTATTCAATTGCCTGTAGTCGATGCACAAACACATCGAACCATCCTTCTTCTTCACAAAAAGAACCGGTGCGCCCCAAGGTGATACGCTAGGGCGTATATATCCTTTATCAAGGAGCTCCTGCAACTGCTTCTTCAGTTCTCTCAACTCTGCCGGTGCCATACTATAAGGAGCACGAGAAATAGCGGATGTCCCCGGTAATAACCCAATCCCAAACTCGACTTCCCTTGCCGGTGGGAATCCGGGAATCTCCTCCGGGAACACATCAGCAAACTCCGCTACTACTGGTACATCCTCCATCTTCAACTCTTTACCCTTTCCCGACGTGTCCACGGCATAGATGAGGTAGCCCGTGTGCCCACGTTCCAACAATTGGGACATTTTGATTGCCGAAATCAACAGAATCTTCGCACGAGACCCGTTGCCATAGAAAATCCACTGAACTCCCAAATGAGATCTAAACCGAACTGTCCTCTGCCGACAATCTACCATTGCCTGATATCTGTTCAGAATATCAATACCCACAATGCAGTCAAAGTCTGACATCCCTAATACATTCAAATCTGCCTTTATCTCATTGCCCTCAAAATAAATGAGGCAATCCATCAGAAACTGATCAGCAACAACTTTCTTTCCGGTGGGTGTCGAGACCAATATAGACGTGGGTAACGGAGACGTGCACATATGATGTCTCGCCACAAAATCCACAGACACAAAGGAGTGCGAAGCACCTGTGCCTATCAAAATAAAGGCGGAATATGTAAATAGAAGGCACGTACCAGCTATCACTTCCTCTAGAGCTGCATCGGCCTGCTCCCGGGTCAATGCATAGACCTGTCCCTGAGGTGGCCCCATCGCCTGTCCTCCCATTTGTCGAGGCACCATCGGTGGCCTCTGCTGTACTGTCCCGGTAGAAAACCTCCCTCTGCCTCCTCTGAGATCCACCAGACCATCACCACTCTGACAGAACCGAGATATGTGGCCCATCTTGCCACATTTATAACAAGCCGTACAGTCTCGCATATGATGTGGTCCTCCACAAAAATGACACTTCACCACTCCACTCCTACTCACTTGAGTCCGCCTCTGTTGTTAGGCGCACCACCCCTCCGGTTATCCATTCGTCTCCCACCAAACCGAGAAGATGAGGAAGAAGCCCCACGAGGCTTAAATTATTCTCCTCGTGGCCTCAGATTATTAGATATTGGCCTCGGCGGTGGGACTTGTGGGGGTGCAACATCCGGTTAAGCACTGACTCCGATCTCCGCTAGTTCCGCTCTAGTGAGAGCATCATCAAAAGAAGTGGGGTTGTTGGAGATAACCCGATCAAAAAGTTCCGGTCGCAGCCCCTTTAGAAAGTGCCTCATCTTGGCATGTCCGTTTGTTGCGATGTGGGGAACGTACCTCAACAAGGATGAATAATGCATGGCATAGTCCGAGACTGACATGCTCCCCTGTTTCAAGCTCGTGAATTCATCCTCCTTAGTTTGCCTAGCCGCAGCAGAGAAGTATCGGTTTAGAAATCGAGTCCAAAATAAAGTCCAGTCAATCACCATACCTTGAGCTCTCAGCTCCATCACCATCGTCTTCCACCACATAGAAGACTTCTTCGCCAGTTGGAACTCCGCCAACCTCAGCCATGCTGTTATAGCACAAGGAGCGGACACAAATATCTGTTCTAGTCTCTCAAGCCACTCCTCAGCTTCTTCTCCTGTCTCTGTCCCCTCAAACATGGGCGGGTGGAAAGTTAGGAACTGACTCAGACTAAGCTCCCCTGGTAAAAGCAACTGAGCTACCGGCTCCACGCCCACGGCAGGTGGAGGTAAAGGATTTGTCTGACCAATGCTAGCGCCCACGCTTCCAACATCACCCACCTCTTCATTGAGGTTCTCCACATTCATAGCCGCCATGCTGTAATATAAAGGTTAACAACAATTCCAAACAATATATATGTTATGCCGTTAGATAACATGAACGATAATAAGCATGTTCGTATAACAATTTATATATCAATATGCAACACATGCATAAACATACTCCAAATGTAAGCACCTAGCCAATCATGCTAAGGCTACCCTTCACTCGTCCCCGGGTTCTCTAACCACTGCTCTGATACCACTATTGTAAGGACCCTAGTTCCTTAAGTGCGGATTAAAGGCGTAAATAAAATTTTCATGTATAAACGGAGTATAAAATTGTGTTGATGCCTTGATCTATTAGATTACAATGCCAAAACAAAGTTCCAAAAGGGATTAATTACATTCCCAACTAATGAATGTTAATCCTATAGCTTTACACTACTCCTAGAGTAGATACTATACAAAAGAATGTGCTTGCTACCAAGAGCACTCCTCACTAGCTCACCGTATCAACCCGCCTTAACCTGTCCGCCCAGAAGTACCTACAGGAACAACCCCAAAACCATGAGCATGTATATAAATCATATTCACAAAAATATAATTGTAATTTAAATGCATAAACCGTAAATACAATTCACTCCCTGTATTTAATACATTTAAAAGCTCCATTAGTTGTCCCTATATCACAATCATAACCAATAGATTATATTACCAATAATGTATGTCATGACATGCACCGATTTCCATGTATACCGTGATCAATTCCCGAGTCTTATTATATCAGTGGCATAATATCCCTCGCGTTAACATGACAGCGGAAATACCCCTCGCTTAGACAATACCAGAGACACTAATATCCCTCGCTATTAATATGACAGTGGTCGTGTTCTTCGCTTCATATTAGCGGCAAATATTCTCTCATCGCTATGGTATGACAGCGGCAAGTATTCACATCGCTACGCCACTGGCGGCATGTATTCTCCATCACTGGAATATAATCCCGACTCACAATCACATGCACCAATGCATCCAATATACACATGCAACCAAAATGCATGACCAAACCATGTATGCAATCCATGATGCATAAACAAGACCACATATGCAACCACAATGCATAATCAATTCCATGTGTGCAACCATAGTGCATAACCAATTCAAAGCGTAATAAATACGTTTTACCGTCCGATGCCCGTACGTCTCACTACGTAGTTCCAAAAGTGGAGATATCGTGGACTTTATCTCCTAAGCTGTGTGGCCACCTGGGATGGTTCTACACATTCACACAAATCAATATTAGGAGCCAATAATAGTCCAATATCAAAAACTCCACAAAAATATTCAATAATCCCACATTCTGCCCTTCGCGATCGATCGCCTGTTACGGGCGATCGATCGCGAGACCCTACTGCCCGATCCTGAAATTTTCTCGCTTTGGCGATCGATCGCCACATTTGGCGCGATCGATCGCCAGACACTCCAAACACGCACTGCCAGCGCGCGATCGATCGCCTGAAATGGGCGATCGATTGCCAGTGTCTGTAACCCGAAAATTCACCATTTTTGCTCCAAAACTCCTTTCCAATCCATACCAACTCTCCTACCTTCAAACCAACAACATCAAACACATAATAACCTTCAAAATACACTTTAAACATCCCAAAAATCTAACATCCAACCAAAATAATACCAACCCAAAATAACCCATTTCAAAACCATTCAAAACCATAATAAACCCAATCCAAACACAATAAAAACAATGGGGAGGTATCCATACCTCTTGGGGACTCCTAATCTCACACCAAATCCCACAAAAGAGACTTTTGTCAAGATTTCCCCTCCACTTTTATGCCAAAAACGAAAATAGTGGAGAATGAGGGTTTGGGTGGGTGATTTGGGGGAAGTAGAAAAGTGATGGTATAGTGGGGATTGGGGGGTATAAGTGGGTTGGTTTTAATTAAATTGCACTCCCACAATTGCCATGGTGTATAAAACACCCCAACATGATATTTTAAAAGCATTTACCAAAATGCATCAAAATTTCAATTAAATACTGACCGCTTTATTTTTAAACAATTAATATTTCAAAGAATAGTGTGAAGCGATTCTACCGCAAGTGCACGGTTGTCAAGTTTTAGTATAGTGAAAATTAAGTAGGGGTTGTCGAATCAACAGGGACTAACGTATAAGTACCAAATAAGATTAATAAAATTATATTTAGCCTAGGATTTAAGAGGGTTGATTAACTAAAGCCAAAACAAACTAAAGAATGAAAATTAAACAAGAAACAATAAAATGAATGGTTCCGGATATGCAAAGGTAGGTCACGCGAGAAATTTATCAAGCTCGTCGTTCCACTATGTTATCTTTAATGATTCAACTGAATTCTCAAATTATCAACCAATTGATTCTAAAGGTGAAAGGTTTTCGCTATTATTCGATACACTCTCTCGAGCTGTAAAAAAACTAACATTAAATTAGAATAAGTCACTCTCGTGCACCTATTTACTAATTCAATATTGCATAAATCATCAAAACCTTGTTACTCTAAATCTCTCGATTCAAAGTTCTCACGTATGCGATATCATCTCTCGATCTCAATCGTAACATACATCATAAATTAATAGAGCATGTTACAACGTTATCTCTCGATCTCGGTTATAACTCTCATATTGAATCAAAGTTAGCTAGGCTTTGATCTACACAAGCAATTAATTTATGAACAATAGTAATCAATGCACTCAAACACAATTGAATCAATAATCAAACACAACGAAACTAAAACTCGATAGAATAAACTGAAAATATTTCAAATCAAATACAAATGAGTTTAATCGTCTCTCGACCTCAAAAACATCAATTGAAAATCAAAATGAAATAGATTAGAGTCTAGAAATACGATAAACGACGGAATAAATCCGTGCGTAGCACCGAAATCTCTTCTCTTGCTCCTTCCTTGCACTCCGGAATGAATTGGCTCGACTTTGGACGAAGAACGGAGACTGAATCTCCTTCGGCGGCGCTAGGCGGCGGCTAGGGTTCCTCCTTTTTCGAGAGAATTGGTCTCTGAAATGATATATCTCTTGTATGGAAATGATTTTCCCTTTTATCCCCCGAAAATCCATTCAAAAATGGAAGATAAGATTTTCCCGGATTTGCGTATCGATAGATCGAGAATTGCGTCCGATCGATCGGTGCACTGTTCACGTCAGCCTTTGAAACTCACTGCCTCGCTCGATCGATCGAGATTTCCTTCCGATTGATCGAGCCTTCGATAAAATTGGCTCTGAAGTTTCTGCCTTGGTCGATCGATCGAGACATAATGTACATATCTTTAAGATCAAAAAGTGCCATAACAACTCCGAGTCAAGATTACTTTGAACTACTCTCCAAATTTACTATCCATCACTTCTGCACTAATGCAATTATTCCCTAGACTTGGATCAACAGGACTTTAAAAGCTGATAACGTTAGGCCTTTTGGTGTCGGCTCCAAAGAAAAGGTAGGATGAATTCAAAGAAGAGAGTACAATAGAATCAGTTCAATACTTTTTTCGCACACTATTGAGCTTCTCTTCAACTTTTTCTAGCCTTGGCCACTTTGGGTCTTATTTAAATTTTCTTTTCAAGGCTTTTCTCTACATCTTTTCTTTTTCTTTGCTCATTCTTTTGTTCATTTCATTTTTTTCACAATGAACTTATCAACATATAACAATTTAATGCAATGAATGAGATTCATTATACTCCCTTAGGGGTGGGTAAAAATTTTCTTTTAGGCTCAATCCAAGGTAGGTATAATGAGGTTGTCAAGAATGTCGAATGGGGGTCTAATCATATGCAATGCATATACCATTCTTTTTCAATCAGGCACAAGAGGGGACACTAAGGAATGATGTATAAAAGGTAGGCTTGAAAGGCACAAACGGTCCAAAGATCGCCTAAATCATCCCCAAGTCAAGTTCCTAATTATAAATTTCGCCTCAAAGTGCTTTCAAATAAATTGTAGAGTTATCTAAGATGCTCAAGACTCATCATAGTTAACACAAATTTTCACTTTAATCAATACATACTTCACTCAATCATGACTCAATAAGTGCTCAAATTATTCCTCAGTTTTGACATATGGTTAACAAAGGATATATACAAACAAGTTAAACATTTTCATGACTCCTATCTAGATGAGGATTAATTTCATCATGTATTACCGTTGCAAATCTAATCCTTCATTTCTCAAGACTAACTCACAAAATTTTTTTTTGTTGGTAATGCTCAAGGATGAATCAGTCACAAAATCATGCAGTCATGCAAGTAGAGAAGCAAGACAAGTAGCAGAATGTGCAAAAAACAAGATATATAGAAATACTCAAAACCCCCCCAAACTTAATATGTGCATTGCCCTCAATGTACAAGACAGATAACCGCAAAGACAAAACACATACCATGATGACAATCGTCACTGATCATCGTCCTCATCATGCTCCGGAGGGGGAACTGGGTAGTGGTGCTCCTCGCCCTGATATGGCGGAAATGGTGGGTACTCAGAAGGTGGAGGTGCATGCGGATGATAAGGTGCAAAGTGTGGCTCCGGCGGGAACTGGAAACCTGGAAAGCCCTGGGCCACGGCAGTGTTCCATGCACTCTGATAGTGCATGAACTCCATCTGACGCTGAGCTACCTGCTCATGGTCCATCTGCAATGCTCTCTGCATGCTGTGAATGTCCCGCTGCATGCTGTGAATACTCTGCTGCCCCAGGCGAATATCTTGGAGATCCCTATGAAGAGAGTCCAATGTAACACGTGTACGCTCTGCAGCAGAGGATGATGATGCTCCAGCTTGTCTAGTGTCCGAGGGTCTTGGCTCGGCCCTTCGTCGGCATGTAGGTGGTGGTGGACCGTCCACAATGATCGGGGTCTTCGGCCGAAGTAGCTCCTCGTCTTCCCCCCATGTCACTCCGCATCGCTGACATAGCAGTGATCGTGGATGGAAACGGTAGTGCGGAGGTCGGTGGGCTGCTCCCAATCTCTTCAATGTGATCACTGATGATCTCGCCGAAGTCCACTTCCTTCCCTGAGAGGGTGGCATATACCAGGACCGCTCTGTCTTTTGTCACCTCAGAAGTGTGGGTCGAAGGCATGACCCGCGAGGCGACAAATGAGAACCATGCTTGGGCCTCTGGCGTCAAATGCTTTTTTAGAACCAACTGTGGCTCTCCTTTATCGTTCCTTTGCCAATCCACTCCCGGCATGCCAATAACTGCCAATACCTCATCGTAGTCTATCTTGCTATTCTTGAAAGATTGGTATGCACAGTTGTGAATGAAAGGCATCCGGTAAATATTATTGATTGAGGCTCGATCCACCAACACATCCTTCCCTCGAACATAAACCTTTACTTGGTGCCCTGGTCGAATTGTTCGAAGATTAGGTAAAATTCCCTCACCAGTGGCACCACAGCATCAATCGGCGTCTATACAAATTGAAACCACCCTCGTCACCGTGCTGTCCTAATGACCGGGCACTCAATTTTTTCCATGCTCATGCCCCTTTCACGGCTCAGGGGTTTCTTATGATAGGTGGGATATAACTCAACAACTGTGGCATTGACAAACTTCTGTTCGTCATACCCTGGTTCAGAAGTGGTGGTCTCCGCCTGCTTTTGCTTTTGTGAAGCCTCCGCCTGCTTTGACCTCTTTCTCGACGACATTTTCTTGCTAAATTATTCTCAAATATCTCAATTAACTTCACTTAACCCCACAAAAAACACTGCAAATCCAACACCCTTCAACACCACAAAACTTCCTCCAAACTTAAATCCTTCCTAACCCAATTCTACTACACCAAGAAATTGCACCAAAAGATAAAAACTTTGAGATTTGAAACCAATTACCACATAAAAATTCGATCTTGGAAGAGTTTGACACTTGGCTTGGAATTCCCTTTTGGATGCACTTCTACCCAATTTGACTTGTAATTCTTCAAATCTGCAATGAAAATCTCATTAGATCAAATATTACTTCCAAGATTTGAAGTAGATTGTGATATCCCCGAAATGGTTAATTGCATTTGGGCATTAATTACGATTATTATGATTAATTATGTGGTAATTAATTATGTGTTGGAATTTATTTACCTTATGGAAATGCATGGTCATGTGGATAGGGTGACCCGGGGTTGCATTTCAGGGTGCATGTGGTGCATGTTGGGTAAATATTATTGGAAGCATGATTTATTTGCCATTGGTAGCAATTGATTAGAAATCATGTGTTTAAGTGATATTTGGTGCATTATGAGTAAATGCTTTGAAAAATATCATGTTGGGGTGTTTTATACACCATGGATTTATTTGGTATGCATTTTAATTAAACCAACTCACCTTTTATACCCAACCACACCTCATCCACTCTTACTTTTCACTTTACCAAAACAAACACCCAAACCCTTTCCCTTTCTTCCCATTTTCGAGTTCCAACTTAAGGGTGAAGAGGAGTCTTTGCAAAATCTTGTTTTGTGAAGATTATTGGGTGATTTGAGGTCCCCAAGAGGTATGGATACCTCATTGTAAATTTTGTAAGGTTTTGTTTAAGTTTGGGTTGATTTTGAAGGGTTTTAAAATGGGTTTGTGTTGGGTTGTTGTAGTTTTGGTATTATTTTGGTTGGATGTTGAATATATGGGTTTATGTGGATGTTTATTGTTGGTTTTGAGTTATTGGGTTTGGTTAATGTTGGTGTATGTGGGTGTGTATGAGTAGGGGTTGAAGATGGGTGAATAGTGCCCAAACCCCGCTTGCCCAGAGCTCGGCGATCGATCGGCGTTTTTCTCGCGATCGATCGCGAGCAGCAGTGCTGAGGCAGAGAGCTTCAGCGATCGATCGCGAGATGAGCGCGATCGATCGGCGAGGCCGCGATCGATCGCGGATTGTTGGATTTTGTTGCCCGAGACAGTGAGGTCTCGCGATCGATCGGGGCTTGATGGCGATCGATCGCGAGACACCAAAAATGATGTTTTTGGTTAATTTTTTGGGATTTTTGGTATTGGACTATTATTGGTTTCTAATATTGGTATTTGTGAATATGTAGAACCAACCCAGGTGGCAACACAGCCAAGGAATTGAAGTCCTACCATACCCTACATTTTGGAAAGGTACGTAGTGGACGTACGGGCACCCCAACGGTACATGTATCTTATATACTTATTGTTTATGCATTGTGGATGCAAGTATATATGTGGTATTGCATAGTGGATGCAAATACATGTTATGCATGATGTTTATAGATGCATATGATTTTTGGTGCATATCCCATGAGTCGTGGTCATCCCTTGATGATTTTAATGCTTGCCGCTATTTGGTTTGGTTCCGCTAAATGTGAAGCGAGGGGTGGGAGCGCCGCATGTCACATTTGAGCGTGGTTATCATATAGGGCGAGGAAAGGGTATTTGCCGTTCAATGAGAGGCGAGGGGTGGGAGTCCCGCAGTCCATTGAAGCGAGGTTATCCTATGCCGCCTATATGTAAATAAGCGAGGGGCATTAAAATACATTGTGATGGACAGACTAGGGATTGGTGATCAGTATTTGGTATATTGATGAAATGGTTTATGTTCATGACATGTTTAGACCATTGAAAAATAATCTATTGATTATACTCATGAGTTATGGTACAGGGACAACCAAACGGGAAGCGTTTGAAATGCATGGGAAAACAGGAAGTGTTTTATTATGATTATGCATTTACGCTTTATCTTCATATTGTGTTGAATATGAATGATTATTATTGCTCATGTTTGGGGGTTGTCCTTGTAGGTACCTTTTTGGCATGATAGAAGGGCTTGAACGGGTTGAGGTGGTGAGCTTGACGAGCATTCTATTGAGGATGAAAGGACAGGATGATTTTGGATAGTATCTACTCTAGGAGTAGTATAAAACTATAATTGAAAACATTTATTGATTGGAATGTAATTAATCCATTGGTAGTCCTTATTTTTTGGCATGTAATGCTTAAGCTCATAGACTCAACATGTTCTTTTAGACTCTGATTTGTTTATTTTAGCTCTATTATGCCTTGATTCCGCACTTAAGGATTAGGGTCCTTACATTAGTGGTATCAGAGCAGAGGTTAGAGAACCCGGGAACGAGTGAAGGGTAGCCTTAGCATGATAGGCTAGGCGCTTACATTTGAAGCATGGTTATGCATGTGGTGCATATTTTGTATATCTTGTTATACTAACATGCTTATATCACTCCTGTTATCTAACGGTATAACATGTATTGCTTTGGAATTGTTGTTAACATTTGTGTTACAGCATGGCTGCTAATGAGGAAGTCGGTGATATGGGGAGCATGAATGCTAGTATTGGACAGACAAACCCTCTACCTCCACCGGCTGTAGGAAAGGAACCAGTGGTTCAGTTGCTGCTACCGGGTGAGATTAGCTTGACACAATTTCTCTCTTATCATCCGCCCCGGTTTGAGGGGACAGAGTCCGGAGAAGAGGCTGAAGAGTGGTTAGAAAGACTTGAGCAGATCTTCGTATCGGCTCCTTGTGCTGTGACGGCTTGGCTGAGGCTAGCGGAGTTTCAATTAGCCAAGAAACCTCTGATGTGGTGGAGGAGCACAGTAATGGAAATGAGAGCACTGGGTGCTGTGATCGATTGGACACTCTTCAGGACGAGGTTTTTGAACCGGTACTTCTCCGCAGCAGCAAGACAGACAAAGGAGGATGAATTTACAAGTCTGAGGCAGGGGAACATGACAGTGGCAGACTATGCCACACGGTACTCTTCATTGCTGAGGTACGTTCCCCACATTGCCACCAGTGGGCACGCTAAGATGAGGAACTTTATGAAAGGGTTGCGACCGGAGCTCTATGACTGGGTTATCACAAATAACCCAACTTCTTTTGATGATGCTCTCACAAGAGCGGAGCTTGCTGAGCTAGGAGTGGGAGCTTACGCCATGCCACCACCGGTACCGCAACAGAGGCAGACTAGTGACAGTTTGAGGCCTCGGGGTGAGCCATTTAAGCCCCGTGGTGCCTCTTCATCTTCGCGATATGGTGGAAAGAAACACTTTGGTCAGAAACAGGATGGCAAGAAGGGTAATTGGTCGGCCAATAGAGGATCTTCACAAGGGGATAGGCCGCGAGAGCCGAGGTGCAATAATTGTGGAGGGCCACATTCTTCAAACAAGTGTCCTGCATGTTATGTCTGTGGCAAGATGGGCCACATTGCTCGGTATTGCCCCACACGGGGAGGACAGTGAGGTTTGAGGATAGGACAGTGCAGCAGAGGCAGCAGTTTGGGCCTCGACCATTGGGAGGTCAGACAGTAGGACCACCCCAGGGGCAGGTATATGCACTGACCAGGGAGCAGGCCTAGGCAGCCCCAGAGGAGGTGATCGCCGGTACGTGTCATTTATTTACGTACCCTGCTTTTATTTTGATCGATACAGGTGCCTCCCATTCTTTTGTATCGGTGGGTTTTGTGGAAAGACACCATATGCGCACGTCTTCTTTACCCACGCCTCTCCTTGTCTCGACACCCACTGGAAGAAATGTTGTTGCTGATCAGTTTATGGCAGACTGCCTCATTTATTTTGAGGGCAACGAATTGAGATCAGACTTGATTGTGCTGGGTATGTCAGACTTTGACTGCATCTTGGGAATTGATGTTCTGAACAGATATCAGGCAGTGGTAGATTGCCGACAGAGGACAGTGAAGTTCAGACCTGAGTTGAGCAGTCAGTGGACTTTCTACGGCAACGGTTCTCGTGCGAAGATTCCGTTGATTTCAGCGGTCAAGATGACCCAGTTATTGGAACGTGGACACACGGGCTATCTCATCTATGCCGTGGACACGTCTGGGAAGGATAAGGAACTAAGAGTTGAAGATGTGCCAGTGGTAGCAGAATTTGCTGATGTATTCCCAGAAGAGATCCCAGGATTCCCACCGGCTAGGGAAGTTGAGTTTGGGATCGAGTTGCTGCCAGGGACATCAACTATCTCTCGTGCACCTTACAGGATGGCACCGGCTGAGTTGAGAGAGTTGAAAGAACAGTTGCAGGATCTCCTGGACAAGGGATATATACGCCCGAGCGTGTCGCCATGGGGCGCACCAGTTCTCTTTGTGAAAAAGAAGGACGGTTCGATGCGGTTGTGTATCGATTACCGGCAGCTGAATAAGGCTACAGTGAAGAACAAGTATCCTCTTCCAAGGATCGACGATCTGTTTGATCAGTTGCAAGGTACCAGGGTGTATAGCAAGATTGATTTGAGATCCGGGTATCATCAGATTCGGGTCAGAGAGGAAGATGTGCAGAAGACAGCGTTCCGGACCCGATATGGACATTATGAGTTCTTAGTGATGCCGTTCGGCGTGACGAATGCTCCAGCAGTCTTTATGAGTCTGATGAACAGAGTGTTTCAGCAGTATCTTGATCAGTTCGTCATTGTGTTTCTTGACGATATTCTTATCTACTCCCGGAGCGAGGAGGAGCATGTGAAACACTTGAGGACAGTGCTTCAGATTCTCAGAGAACATCAGTTATATGCTAAGCTCAGTAAGTGTGAATTTTGGCTGAGCAGTGTAGTGTTTCTGGGGCATGTCATATCAAACAGCGGGATATCTGTAGATCCCAAGAAGATTGAGGCTGTGATGGAGTGGGCTGCCCCCACTTCTGCGCCAGAGATTCGGAGTTTTCTGGGCTTGGCCGGGTATTATCGACGCTTTGTCGAGGGCTTTTCAAAGATTGCCAAGCCGCTGACGCAGTTGACTCAGAAAGGTGTGCCTTTCTTTTGGTCAGAAGCTTGTGAGGAGAGCTTCCAGGAGTTGAAGCACCGGTTGACGACGGCGCCAGTGTTAGTGATCCCTACGAAGAACTCCAGATTTGCTCTGTATATTGATGCATCACTGCAGGGCCTTGGGTGTGTTCTGATGCAAGATAAGCATGTGGTAGCTTATGCATCGAGGCAGTTGAAGCCGCATGAGACCAGATATCCAGTTCATGACTTGGAATTGGCGGCTATCATCTTCGCCCTGAAGATTTGGAGGCATTACTTGTATGGTACTTCATTCACCATATACACGGATCACAAGAGCCTCAAATTTTTATTCACTCAGGCGGAGCTGAACATGAGGCAGAGGAGGTGGATGGACCTACTCAAGGACTATGATTGCGAGATAGAGTACCATCCGGGGAAAGCCAATTTGACAGCAGACGCTTTGAGCCGGAAAGTGAGGAGTTCTGCTGAGGACGTCATCCATTTGTCTGCTATGATGACCTCCTATTGCCATCTGGGCTATGACTTCGACATTGATGCATCACCTGTGTATGTATCGACCTTGTTAGCTGAGCCAGATATCTATGAGAACATCAGGAGAGCTCAGAGGTCAGACGATGAGGTTCAGAGGTGGTTATCTTTAGTACATCTTGGTCAGCCAACGAAATTCAGAGTGGCCGATGACGGGTCTTTGAGATTGGGTGACCGTTGGGTGGTTCCAAGTACGCCGGAGTTGCGTAAGGGGATCTTGGAGCGAGCTCACAGTAGCAGACTTAGCATCCACCCAGGCGGGAAGAAGATGTACAGAGATTTGCGTGGTCATTTTTGGTGGAAAAGGATGAAATCAGATGTCGTCGCTTTTGTGAAGAGGTGTTTGATCTGCCAGCAGGTTAAGGCAGAGAGACAGAGACCTGGCGGCGAGCTGAGAAGCTTGGAGATACCGAAGTGGAAGTGGGAGCACATTTCCATGGACTTCGTGACTCATTTGCCGAGGAGTGCTTCAGGCTTCGATGCTATTTGGGTGATTGTGGATCGATTGACCAAGGTGGCTCATTTTATTCCCTATAGCATGAATTTCACATTTTTGAGGATGACGCAGTTGTATATTAGAGATGTGGTGAGATTGCATGGGATCCCCGTTTCGATAGTGTCAGATCGAGATCCGCGATTCACATCTCATTTTTGGGAAGGCCTTCAGTCAGCCTTGGGAACTGAAGTCAGATTGAGTACTGCTTATCATCCTCAGACGGATGGCCAGACCGAGCGCACTATTCAGACGCTCGAGGACATGTTAAGAGCTTGTGTTTTGGAGTTCGATGCCTCTTGGCAGGATTCAGTGCCTTTGGTAGAGTTTTCGTATAACAATAGCTACCAGGCGAGTATTCAGATGGCACCGTTTGAAGCTCTTTATGGCAGACGGTGTAGATCACCCTTGTGTTGGGATGATTTAGACCGCAGATCGGTCGGAGGACCGGAGTTGATCCGAGAGATGGAAGAAAAGATAAAGACGATAAGGCAGAAAATGAAAGCGGCCCAGGACAGACAGGCAGCTTATGCAAATAAACGGCGGAGACCGTTGGAATTTCAGTTGGGAGATAAGGTCTTTTTGAAGATCTCGCCTTTCAGAGGCGTTGTGCGATTTGGGATGCGCGGGAAACTGTCTCCGAGGTATGTTGGACCGTACGAGATTTTGCAGCGCATTGGCACCTTAGCTTACCGACTGGCTTTGCCGCCTTCTTTATCTGGTATACATGATGTGTTTCATGTGTCTATGCTGCGGAAGTATGAGCCGGATCCGTCGCACGTGTTACAGCCTTCCGAAGTTCAGTTAGAATCAGATGTATCTTATGTGGAACGGCCTGTCAGAATTCTGGATCGATCAGACCGTAGACTTCGGAACAAAGTGATACCGATGATCAAGGTTCAGTGGGATCGCAGGGGTGTCGAGGAGGCTACGTGGGAGACGGAGCGGCATATGGTGCAGCACTACCCGGAACTATTCTCTGGTATGTGTTTATGTTTAGTTTCCTTTTGGGGTAAGTGCATGTGATTTCGAGGACGAAATCCTATAAGTAGGGGAGTATTGTGATATCCCCGAAATGGTTAATTGCATTTGGGCATTAATTACGATTATTATGATTAATTATGTGGTAATTAATTATGTGTTGGAATTTATTTACCTTATGGAAATGCATGGTCATGTGGATAGGGTGACCCGGGGTTGCATTTCATGTGGTGCATGTTGGGTAAATATTATTGGAAGCATGATTTATTTGCCATTGGTAGCAATTGATTAGAAATCATGTGTTTAAGTGATATTTGGTGCATTATGAGTAAATGCTTTGAAAAATATCATGTTGGGGTGTTTTATACACCATGGATTTATTTGGTATGCATTTTAATTAAACCAACTCACCTTTTATACCCAACCACACCTCATCCACTCTTACTTTTCACTTTACCAAAACAAACACCCAAACCCTTTCCCTTTCTTCCCATTTTCGAGTTCCAACTTAAGGGTGAAGAGGAGTCTTTGCAAAATCTTGTTTTGTGAAGATTATTGGGTGATTTGAGGTCCCCAAGAGGTATGGATACCTCATTGTAAATTTTGTAAGGTTTTGTTTAAGTTTGGGTTGATTTTGAAGGGTTTTAAAATGGGTTTGTGTTGGGTTGTTGTAGTTTTGGTATTATTTTGGTTGGATGTTGAATATATGGGTTTATGTGGATGTTTATTGTTGGTTTTGAGTTATTGGGTTTGGTTAATGTTGGTGTATGTGGGTGTGTATGAGTAGGGGTTGAAGATGGGTGAATAGTGCCCAAACCCCGCTTGCCCAGAGCTCGGCGATCGATCGGCGTTTTTCTCGCGATCGATCGCGAGCAGCAGTGCTGAGGCAGAGAGCTTCAGCGATCGATCGCGAGATGAGCGCGATCGATCGGCGAGGCCGCGATCGATCGCGGATTGTTGGATTTTGTTGCCCGAGACAGTGAGGTCTCGCGATCGATCGGGGCTTGATGGCGATCGATCGCGAGACACCAAAAATGATGTTTTTGGTTAATTTTGTGGGATTTTTGGTATTGGACTATTATTGGTTTCTAATATTGGTATTTGTGAATATGTAGAACCAACCCAGGTGGCAACACAGCCAAGGAATTGAAGTCCTACCATACCCTACATTTTGGAAAGGTACGTAGTGGACGTACGGGCACCCCAACGGTACATGTATCTTATATACTTATTGTTTATGCATTGTGGATGCAAGTATATATGTGGTATTGCATAGTGGATGCAAATACATGTTATGCATGATGTTTATAGATACATATGATTTTTGGTGCATATCCCATGAGTCGTGGTCATCCCTTGATGATTTTAATGCTTGCCGCTATTTGGTTTGGTTCCGCTAAATGTGAAGCGAGGGGTGGGAGCGCCGCATGTCACATTTGAGCGTGGTTATCATATAGGGCGAGGAAAGGGTATTTGCCGCTCAATGAGAGGCGAGGGGTGGGAGTCCCGCAGTCCATTGAAGCGAGGTTATCCTATGCCGCCTATATGTAAATAAGCGAGGGGCATTAAAATACATTGTGATGGACAGACTAGGGATTGGTGATCAGTATTTGGTATATTGATGAAATGGTTTATGTTCATGACATGTTTAGACCATTGAAAAATAATCTATTGATTATACTCATGAGTTATGGTACAGGGACAACCAAACGGGAAGCGTTTGAAATGCATGGGAAAACAGGAAGTGTTTTATTATGATTATGCATTTACGCTTTATCTTCATATTGTGTTGAATATGAATGATTCTTATTGCTCATGTTTGGGGGTTGTCCTTGTAGGTACCTTTTTGGCATGATAGAAGGGCTTGAACGGGTTGAGGTGGTGAGCTTGACGAGCATTCTATTGAGGATGAAAGGACAGGATGATTTTGGATAGTATCTACTCTAGGAGTAGTATAAAACTATAATTGAAAACATTTATTGATTGGAATGTAATTAATCCATTGGTAGTCCTTATTTTTTGGCATGTAATGCTTAAGCTCATAGACTCAACATGTTCTTTTAGACTCTGATTTGTTTATTTTAGCTCTATTATGCCTTGATTCCGCACTTAAGGATTAGGGTCCTTACATAGATTGGAAATTTGATGGAATAAGGATGAGATTAGATGAAAATATTGGAAGAGGCGACTAGGGTTCTGTTGTGGAGAGGAGAGAAAGTGTTTTTTTTTAAGTGCAGAATGCTCTTCGGTGCCCTATTGTTTTTCAAAATTTTCTCTCGCTCGATCGATCGGAAAAAAATTTCGATCGATCGAGCAAGGCAGTACGCAAATCCCAATTTAAAAGCTTGGGGCGATCGATCGAGATTTTGTCTCGATCGATCGCCAACACCAGAAGACAAAATTTGATATTTTCTCAACAACTTTCTCTCGGGTTGCCTCGCCTGCATCCTTATCGCTCTTGTTTTCACACCTGCAATAGAAAACACACAGACTTATCCACGGAAACATCTAAAAACAAAATTAAAACAACCAAACTAGAAAGAACAAACCAAAACAAAAGCTCAAGGAACGAAAAAGAAGTTCTTAATTTATAGTCCCAAGCTGGACTGTCACCTCCTTGTCTGTCAGTTCGATTGCTCCTTTGGATTCTTTACAGAATCACTCGGGAGCGTACCTTGCGTCCTCCCAGATATCAATGTGGCCAACTGCCCTATTTGCACTTCCAAATTTTTAATTGATGCATCCTGATTCTGCATCCTCACCTCCGTCGACGAAATCAACTTTGCCATAAGTTCATCCATACTCGGCTTTTGTGTGAACCCTGCCTGCGGTTGTGGGTTCAACACATTCTCCTGATTCGACCATCTCAGATTCGGGTGGTTCCTCCATGGTTGGTTATAATTCGTATATGAATTGTTCTGCTGCCTGTTACCTACAAAATTCACAGCCTCAATAGATTGGTTAAACTGGTTACCTTCCTGACATTCGATTCTTGGATGACCGCCTCCACACAGCTCGCAGAAGATAGCTTGAGCTTGCATCGCTGCTGCTCCCATGCTGTCTATCTTCCGGTTCATAGCTTCCAACTGAGCCGAAAGAGCAGTGATGTCATCCACTTGATGAACTCCTATTGGCTTCTGTGGCGTGTTATTCTCTGACTGCCACTGGTAGCTATTGCACGCCATTTCTTCCAACAAGCTATATGCCTCTTTCAGTGTCTTCCTCATTATTGATCCCCTAGATGCTGCATCTATCATCGAACGGTTAGAAGAAAACAAACCATTATAGAATGTTTGCACCTGCAACCATATGGGTAGATCGTGGTGTGGGCATCTCCTCAACAATTCTTTAAAACGATCCCACGCTTCATATAACGTCTCGGGGTCAAACTGCCCAAAAGTTGTGATATCATTCCGCATCTTCGCCGTCTTGGAAGGGGGAAAGTACTTAGATAAAAACGCTTTCGTCATCCCCTCCCATGTTGTTATTGAACCTGCAGTTAGTGAATTCAACCATGACTTAGCTTTGTCTCGTAATGAAAAAGGAAAGAGCCTTAACCTGATGGCGTCGTCGGACACGCCATTATGTTTGAACGTGTCACAAATCTCCAAAAATTTGGAGATGTGATTATTCGGGTCGTCCGTGGCCGCTCCCCCAAACATAACCGAGTGTTGTATCATTTGTATAATCGCCGGCTTGATCTCAAAGTTGTTCGCTTGAATCATCGGCCTCGTAATACTGAACAAAGATCCATGAAATGCCGGTTGTGCAAAGTCCATCATTGACCTTGGGTTCTATGCTTCATTATTATCTGCCATCACTCGAGCTTCTCGTAATCGCCTAAGTAGAGTTCTTTCTATTTCCGGATCGAAAGGCTCGATAATGGGCTCCTCTCTTCTGAGCATGCACTAGAGAAACGATTCCTGTACAAAACAGACAAAATGAGAGAACAAAAAATATACAAAAAATATTAACAAAGATCAACAAAAAAAAAGAAAAGAGAAAAACAAAAACTCAATAATAAAGAATTGGCTAAATTACAATCAACTAATCTCGTATGATATTATACAGATTAGTCCCCGGCAACGACGCCAAAAACTTGACCGCTTTATTTTTAAACAATTAATATTTCAAAGAATAGTGTGTAGCGATTCTACCGCAAGTGCACGGTTGTCAAGTTTTAGTATAGTGAAAATTAAGTAGGGGTTGTCGAATCAACAGGGACTAACGTATAAGTACCAAATAAGATTAATAAAATTATATTTAGCCTAGGATTTAAGAGGGTTGATTAACTAAAGCCAAAACAAACTAAAGAATGAAAATTAAACAAGAAACAATAAAATGAATGGTTCCGGATATGCAAAGGTAGGTCACGCGAGAAATTTATCAAGCTCGTCGTTCCACTATGTTATCTTTAATGATTCAACTGAATTCTCAAATTATCAACCAATTGATTCTAAAGGTGAAAGGTTTTCGCTATTATTCGATACACTCTCTCGAGCTGTAAAAAAACTAACATTAAATTAGAATAAGTCACTCTCGTGCACCTATTTACTAATTCAATATTGCATAAATCATCAAAACCTTGTTACTCTAAATCTCTCGATTCAAAGTTCTCACGTATGCGATATCATCTCTCGATCTCAATCGTAACATACATCATAAATTAATAGAGCGTGTTACAACGTTATCTCTCGATCTCGGTTATAACTCTCATATTGAATCAAAGTTAGCTAGGCTTTGATCTACACAAGCAATTAATTTATGAACAATAGTAATCAATGCACTCAAACACAATTGAATCAATAATCAAACACAACGAAACTAAAACTCGATAGAATAAACTGAAAATATTTCAAATCAAATACAAATGAGTTTAATCGTCTCCCGACCTCAAAAACATCAATTGAAAATCAAAATGAAATAGATTAGAGTCTAGAAATACGATAAACGACGGAATAAATCCGTGCGTAGCACCGAAATCTCTTCTCTTGCTCCTTCCTTGCACTCCGGAATGAATTGGCTCGACTTTGGACGAAGAACGGAGACTGAATCTCCTTCGGCGGCGCTAGGCGGCGGCTAGGGTTCCTCCTTTTTCGAGAGAATTGGTCTCTGAAATGATATATCTCTTGTATGGAAATGATTTTCCCTTTTATCCCCCGAAAATCCATTCAAAAATGGAAGATAAGATTTTCCCGGATTTGCGTATCGATCGATCGAGAATTGCGCCCGATCGATCGGTGCAGTTCACGTCAGCCTTTGAAACTCACTGCCTCGCTCGATCGATCGAGATCTCCTTCCGATCGATCGAGCCTTCGATAAAATTGGCTCTGAAGTTTCTGCCTTGGTCGATCGATCGAGACATAATCTCGATCGATCGAGACTTCGATTCATTTTCTGCTCAGCACACTGCCTGGCTCGATCGATCGAGAAATATTCTCGATCGATCGAGAATCCGAAAATCCAACTTCCTCAATTTCAACTCTTTCTCGCCTCGATTTCGCCATTTTTCTTCAGTTTAGCTCATTTCTTCCATTTCCAACTAATTTTCCTGAAATAGACAAATAAACACCAAAAAGCATAATATCATCCAGGAAAAAGTACGAAAAATGGGAAGAAATTACAGCTAAAAACACTCAAAATCTAAGCCTATCAACTCCCCCAAACTTAGACTTGATCGTCCTCGAGCAAGCAATAAGCTCAAAAAGAAAAGTTAATCTTAATACTATGCATGAATCATCTTTACAACTCACGTAAAAACTCAGAAATCCTACTTACACGTCAATAAAAGTCATTCAACATTTAACAAGAAGCAATTTCTCCTAAGTTAAACAATACATCGCAACATTGGAACGTGCGTGTGTGCTATTGTCAAACATGAGTAATGTACATATCTTTAAGATCAAAAAGTGCCATAACAACTCCGAGTCAAGATTACTTTGAACTACTCTACAAATTTACTATCCATCACTTCTGCACTAATGCAATTATTCCCTAGACTTGGATCAACAGGACTTTAAAAGCTGATCACGTTAGGCCTTTTGGTGTCGGCTCCAAAGAAAAGGTAGGATGAATTCAAAGAAGAGAGTACAATAGAATCAGTTCAATACTTTTTTCGCACACTATTGAGCTTCTCTTCAACTTTTTCTAGCCTTGGCCACTTTGGGTCTTATTTAAATTTTCTTTTCAAGGCTTTTCTCTACATCTTTTCTTTTTCTTTGCTCATTCTTTGGTTCATTTCATTTTTTTCACAATGAACTTATCAACATATAACAATTTAATGCAATGAATGAGATTCATTATACTCCCTTAGGGGTGGGTAAAAATTTTCTTTTAGGCTCAATCCAAGGTAGGTATAATGAGGTTGTCAAGAATGTCGAATGGGGGTCTAATCATATGCAATGCATATACCATTCTTTTTCAATCAGGCACAAGAGGGGACACTAAGGAATGATGTATAAAAGGTAGGCTTGAAAGGCACAAACGGTCCAAAGATCGCCTAAATCATCCCCAAGTCAAGTTCCTAATTATAAATTTCGCCTCAAAGTGCTTTCAAATAAATTGTAGAGTTATCTAAGATGCTCAAGACTCATCATAGTTAACACAAATTTTCACTTTAATCAATACATACTTCACTCAATCATGACTCAGTAAGTGCTCAAATTATTCCTCAGTTTTGACATATGGTTAACAAAGGATATATACAAACAAGTTAAACATTTTCATGACTCCTATCTAGATGAGGATTAATTTCATCATGTATTACCGTTGCAAATCTAATCCTTCATTTCTCAAGACTAACTCACAAAATTTTTTTTTGTTGGTAATGCTCAAGGATGAATCAGTCACAAAATCATGCAATCATGCAATAGAGAAGCAAGACAAGTAGCAGAATGTGCAAAAAACAAGATATATAGAAATACTCAAAACCCCCCCAAACTTAATATGTGCATTGCCCTCAATGTACAAGACAGATAAGCGCAAAGACAAAACACATACCATGATGACAATCGTCACTGATCATCGTCCTCATCATGCTCCGGAGGGGGAACTGGGTAGTGGTGCTCCTCGCCCTGATATGGCGGAACTGGGTAGTGGTGCTCCTTCCTTGCACTCCGGAATGAATTGGCTCGACTTTGGACGAAGAACGGAGACTGAATCTCCTTCGGCGGCGCTAGGCGGCGGCTAGGGTTCCTCCTTTTTCGAGAGAATTGGTCTCTGAAATGATATATCTCTTGTATGGAAATGATTTTCCCTTTTATCCCCCGAAAATCCATTCAAAAATGGAAGATAAGATTTTCCCGGATTTGCGTATCAATCGATCGAGAATTGCGTCCGATCGATCGGTGCACTGTTCACGTCAGCTTTGAAACTCACTGCCTCGCTCGATCGATCGAGATTTCCTTCCGATCGATCGAGCCTTCGATAAAATTGGCTCTGAAGTTTCTGCCTTGGTCGATCGATCGAGACATAATCTCGATCGATCGAGACTTCGATTCATTTTCTGCTCAGCACACTGCCTGGCTCGATCGATCGAGAAATATTCTCGATCGATCGAGAATCCGAAAATCCAATTTCCTCAATTTCAACTCTTTCTCGCCTCGATTTCGCCATTTTTCTTTAGTTTAGCTCATTTCTTCCATTTCCAACTAATTTTCCTGAAATAGACAAATAAACACCAAAAAACATAATATCATCCAGGAAAAAGTACGAAAAATGGGAAGAAATTACAGCTAAAACACTCAAAATCTAAGCCTATCAAATACATTATCACCAAATAATTACCGCCATCATAATTAAATCATTAAAACACCCAAATACTCAACATGTAAAACATGCACCCTGAAATGCTCTACCAGGTCACGCCTACCATGTGACTAAGCATTTCCCAAGATAATTAATACCAACACATAAATTAATTATCACCATAAAAATCACATAAACATAATTAATGCCTAAATTGCATATAATTATTTCGGGGATATCACAACTTGGAAGCACTAAATCAGAAGCATATGGCAGAAGCTCAAGGCTTCAACCATAAGTATAAACTATTATGAGGAACAGGATTATGCACACCTGGCATAGCCCATTACAAGAAACTCGAAAGGATGGCTAAGAGGCTCCAACAAGTGAACCTCAAACTAATATTCGAGTTAGCCGAACTTCATAAAGACGATCATCCTGAACATGAAGATGTGGTTCCATCCACCAATGATCCAACAGGGTCTGGACTAGATTATTAGGATGGGAGAACCAACCTTTCGAGAAATCGAACCAGATTCTTCTAAGATATCCCAAGATCTTAGAGAAATCCAGAAGACAGTGCAGCGTTATGGCTATCTACAATACCATGTCCCTGGACAGATCATCAGATTCAGAGTCAGATGGAAATTCTGATTAAACAAAAATTCTTAGAAACCTTCAAGATGTTCAAACCCGAGTCAAGGAGTTGGTCAAGATCAAGTCCTACAGGGAGAAGGAACGGAGGATGGTTACCACCGTCCTACGGAACATAACCCTTTTTACACCAAAAAGGGAAAGCGGAGGAGGTCTGAAGACCTTTGACGGAGACTGAAAAAATGATTGCAGTCCTACGAGGGCCCATACTTCCCACAAAGTAATGGAAAGAATCAACCTGGAAGATCTGCGTGATCTTGCTGATTCGTTTGCAGGATTGAATCTCGTAGAATTCAAGACGGGGGAACTTGTAAGGACCCCCGTGCCCTTAACCCGTTATTAGTGTATTACTCCATGACATTAGTGCATACAATCATATTGTCATGGGAAGGGAACCATATAAAAGTATAACATCATATACCATCTATAAAATTTCTTGCATTAGAACCCCATAATATTCAACTTCCCCAACCAAAGCCACTTTCATAGTATGCACCCTAATAATACACTAACAAACTCTCAGTTCATTTAGCAATTCCGTATTTAATTGCATGCAACCATAAATAAAGAGAGAAAACCATGCCCATTTATACATTCCATATACACCTAAAAACGTACTCACATGAGAGCACCCAATGAATAAGCGTGTATCTAATGTATAAAATACTCTACCAGATACCGTTACTGGTACTTCAATCCTGGAAGCACCTCCCAAGCACAACTCGATCTCAACTCTGGGTCTATGTACTTATTCAACCAGCTCTGGTACCTCGATCCTGTAAGTACCTCTAATCAACAGCCCGAGCTCAACTCCAAAGCTGCTGCTACACCTGTATAACCTGCACCAACAGAGACAGCCCCCACACGGGGTGAGCATACCAATACCACCAATCCAATAATCATAATATTACAGTTCATAATTTACAGAATGTAAATGCCATGAATTTAAATGATACCCCCTGGATGGTATCATCCTCATCCGGGATCCCCTGTATTGTCCCTGTTCTCAAAATAACCAAACCATTAAATTCTCAAGAGCCAGTTGATCATTTCATTGATCAACTAAAATCATTCCTACTATACCAGTTCCACAATCAAGTATGATTTAAATCATCAAATATGGTACCATAGATATCACATGTATCTAGCCAATGATTCCATAGTTCTATAACATAGCCCGCTCTACAATAGCGTCATTTTAACCCCACGCCCGCACAATGGCGGCGTCATAACCAATGGTTGCTCAACGGCGACAACATCCAAACATTGTTCGCTCGAAAGCGGCACCATATAATTCCCAATGTATGTTCACTTATCGCATTTACCATATACCATGTATTTCAATATACATTTATTGCAAATACCACATACATGCATTTCACAGTTGCAACACTATAATAGGCTATGCTCGTACGTTATACCTACCTTATAATCCCTTAGTTCGAATCCAATCTTGCCTGAGTCCCACGATCCGATGAATTATGTGCTAACACATAAATAACTCACAATTAAACAAAGGCATGCAAGCACATGCCCAAGCACGTTTACAACTTCCAAACCTATCGTCCATCAATGACGATTACCAAAATAAAAGCCCCCCGGCTACGCATGCATAATACCCAAAATATTCCATTTTATAAGTTTAAAAGATGGCCAAAAACCCAACCGAGAATTCCGTTTTATTAAACTTTGGCTCCAACCAATCCATTTTAAAAGTATAGCATTCCCATTGGAATGTAGACATTGCCCCGTAAATGGGCCACTTGAACCTCGATTCCAAAATTCCGACATTTTTTCTAAAATTTTCAAAAAAAACAAAAATCTGCAAGCGGCAATCGATCGCCCAATTCATTGTGATCGATCGCCTCCAACCAGTGGCCAAACAGCGTCTCTCAGCGATCGATCGCCAATCCTCGCGATCGATCGCCAATCCTCGCGATCGATCGCCAACCCACTCGTGATCGATCGCCGAGACCACGCCATCGATCGTCAGCACTGTTCATCGTCGCCAAAAATTGAGCTGCTCGTCGCGATCGATCGGCCCTCCTCCGCGATCGATTGCGACCTGCGATTTTCCGAAAAATTCGAGCTTCCATGGTGTTTTTCACACCCAAACTCAAAACCAACACCCCATACACCTTCAACACCTCAAATACACCATTTAAAACCAATAAAAGCTCCAAAAACTCAACTTGGATTTTTAACCAAAAATCCCCAAATTCCATAACCAATTCAAAACCCAACCAAACTCTACAATACCACTACCAAATCGAAGACAATGGTGAGGGGAAGGTTAATACCTGATTATCTTCGAGAAAACCGGCTCCCAAGCAAAGCTACCAACTATTTTTCCCATCAAGGGAGAAGAGGGGAAATGGGGGAGAAGGGTTAGGCGTAGAGAGAGAGGAGAGAGGGAAGGGTTCCCTGCCAAATGACGGAATACCAAGTCCACTTGGTATATATAGTACCAAAACTCGAAAATACCAATCCTTCCACAAATACATCATGACTCATTAAAAATCATCTGTTTTCAAAAATTACCTCACAATCTCAAATTCCATTACCAGCCCCAGTACAAAGTACTACGGACCCCAAATCCCACCAAAGACCAAATTCCAAGGTTATCACCACGATGAGAATACAATCTCATCCCTTGGATCCAACGACTCCAAAAATCGGATCTAAAATCCCCGAGATTCCCAAAACCACAATTAATTCATAATTGCTACAATTAAAATCCATTAAGGATTATTACCACACCGGAATTAACAACATTAATCCCCGGGCATCACAATTATCCCCCACTAATAAAATTTCGTCCCCAAAATTTGCACAGGCGTACTCCATGTACAGCCAAAACCACAAAATCTAAACGGATCTACACTGTCGAATCACGAACATATCATGAACGACACACCAACCGTGAGGACATCGACCTCGCACCAAAACCTGGAATGGGATAAACCTCCAAACCATTACAACCACAACAGAACGTCAGCATACCCCAATGCTAACCATCTCAAAAGCAGTCAGCCAATCCCTAACTGCAAATCAAACGAATCATTCGTGATTCCAAAATAGATATCGTCCTAAAGATATCTCTACGATTTAACCAACAATGTTAAACGTACATCGTTACCAAGGAAACCACCAGTACACTACAGTGTACTTATACTAAATTCGGTTCCCGTTCTCCAATTCTACCTCCATCAAAGGAGCAGTTGCACCACTTTGCAACACGGATCGGGCAACTCACCGCTACCGATCAACACAAAGCACATCTCTAACGATGTCTACATCCGGATGTTCCAAGAATCATATCTTGGTCCAAACACACAACCGAGACTCCACAAGGTCTCAAGTTCTCGAAAGGACATGCAAGAATAATCAATTGCATTCCCAACACACGTGCCAACCGCGACACTTAACCAATTCGAATTCTGGCCATCCCTTGTTTACCCTAGGATTCAACAATCCTAACACAAGGAAACTATCGAATTAACTAACAAGAATTTCCATGGTCCCAAAACACGACAATCCCTCCTCACGGAAGTCAACCAGACCTCACGATTATTCCTCAGAATACATCGTGAATCGAGATTACCAATCTCAAGGTGCCACAATCTCTCGCCGGAGATTCATTCATCAAAGCATATAAATCCGATGCTCGACGAGTACCAAGAAAATGCTGGCATTCGTATACCCACACCGCATACATGCCCACACACCATCACAACATGCACACCCAACACAAAAGACTCGGGTATCTCCAATCATACCCAAAATCCCAAAACCAACTGTCAATCCTCAATTATTCTCACTCCACGGAGAATGATGGTTGACAAACCAAAAAGGGTGTGATTTCAACATCAACACCACACAAACCAAATCAACGAATCTCCAAAAAGATTCAACTGGTTGGTATATCAATACCGCATTCTTCACAAGGAAAGTGTCATGAATCCATGACTCTCAAACCTCAAACCACTGTTCGGAAAACCTGGATATATTTATACCAAAATATATTCCGGAACCCAGAAATACACAAATGGTTAGAATAGTGCATCAATGCCACTATTACCCAATCAAAATCCGTATACGCCATGTATACCCATCCTAATGATGTTCTGTACTAATACCATAGTACTACACAAACTCGAGCATTTCTCTGGAGACGTCTCCTCAAACGTCTCACCGCAAGGTAAGAAATCCGTTACTCGATCCAACACCAGTAATGCTTACCATGGCTGATTTACAATCAACCCACAACCAAAATTAGTTGTCTCCATGACAGTACAATCCAAATCTCTCCAAGAGATAAAATCAATATAGTAGTGTTACCCCACTAACTATATCCCACAATTCCAATTGTGTTCCCCAATGCATGCCACATGCAAGATGCTCAACTCGAGCCAAAAATGACTTGTCGACACTCACGTTGGTACTCCCAACGGAATTGAGCTGTCCTAGTACAAGTCCCTCAAAACAATTGACGTATAAACGTCCCCATTAGGTATTCCCTACCTCAATCATCATGCGACATAGTGACTACTAGAGTCCACTATTACCCTCATCGTATCATCATACGATTCACCAAACTCGGTTCCAGCGAGCAGTATAATGGCTACAACGAGCACACTATATCATAGCAACAATACCTGGCTAGCAAATCGATGCCTCCATAGGCTTATACCAAGCCTACAAACGTATCATACGTTCCATCCGGTATGCCATACCGTACAAACCATTAGAGTAGTGGGTCATCACCCAATATTTCTCCAAAACACCAAAGCATAATGGACATCCCGGTGTCCTTGCTCAACCACGATGCAATCATAATCCATTAGGACTTATTCCACACCCTCAGGGTGGGTGTGACCATGCCTATCACACAATACAACGACAAGCGAGTAGTTTCATCAATGACTACTCTTACCACCAATCACTTGGCCTTAGCCATTCCAGCGAGTATACCCAAATGTATCACTACTCGAAAAATATTTACCTCTATTACATGATGCGGTACACTCACCGGTACAATGCATCCAATAATCCATCTAGCAAACCTGCTCGGCGTAACAGTCTCGTCAACAAGTGACATAGACATCATCTTGTGTCCATCAACAACACTCAAACCATATGACTCAATACGTACACCTAGACGTATTATTCGTCATCATGACGCTACACGTCTACATAGAATATTCATTATGTCATCGTCCTCCCGTGACGGTATATGCCAACATATGACATCCAAAATCCGATCGTCAACTCGTGACAGTACATGTCGATACACGACATCCATATTCCATCGTCAAACACATGACAATATATAACAACACATGGAATTCACAATAATGCTAGTAAAACAATAATACACCATACCTCATCGCTAACAAGATAGCGGAATACATGTATCCATCGTCCACCAGTGGTACGCAAGAAGCACCCATCGCTCGTAGGTGGCATAATCCAGTGCTACCTACATAGCGGCATAACCCATTGCTATAGAATCAGCGGCATGATCCCTCGCCATAGAGTCAGCGGCATAAAACATTGCTATAGATATCCGACGGCATGAACCATCGCCATAGGTGTAGTGGAATGACCCATCGCTATATAATACCCGGCGGCATGAACCATCGCCAATAGATGTAGCGGAATGAACCATCGCTATATAATACCTTGCGGCATAGACCACCGCCAATAGATGTAGAGGAATGACCCGTCGCTATATAATACCTGGCGGCATAGACCATCGTCAATAGATGTAGCGGAATGACCCGTCGCCATATAATACTCGGCGGCATGAACCATCGCCAATAGAATAGCGGAATAAACCATAGCTATGAATACCCGGCGTCATGAACCATCGCCAATAGAATAGCAGAATGAACCATCGCTATATAGATACCCGGCGGCATAAACCATCGCCAATAAACTAGCGGAATGAACCATCGCTATATAGATACCCGGCGGCATAAACCGTCGCCAATAAACTAGCAGAATGAACCATCGCTATATAGATACCCGGCGGCATGAACCATCGCCAATAAACTAGCGGAATGAACCATCGCTATATAGATACCCGACGGCATGAACCATCGCCAATAAACTAGCGTCATGATATCCCTCGCTAAGAAGCGGCAAATATCCCTCTTTGCTACTTCGCTTCGACATACCAGCGGCATAATATCCCTCGCTTAAGCTGCAAATATCCTCCGTCGCTATCATATGACAACGGAAAGCTCATCGCTACGCCATATTAGTGGTATAATATCCTTCGCTTAAGCGGCAAATATTCTTCATCGCGGTGGTATGACAGCGGCGGCACTACTCCTCGTTTTATCATTACAGCGGAAATACCCCTCGCTTTACATGACAGCGGAAATACCCCTCGCTTAGACAATACCAGCGGAAAATAATATCACTCGCTAAGATATGACAGCGGTCGTGTTCTTCGCTTCATATCAGCGGTAAATATTCTCTCATCGCTACGGTATGACAGCGGCAAGCATTCACATCGCTACGCCATGAAGCGGCAAGTATTCACATCACTACGCCATGCATGCAACCGTAATGCATAACCCGTATTCCAATAATCATCGCCATGAGTGTATTTTAATGCACCTCGCTTCAAATGTGACATGCGGAATTTTACCATCGCTTCAACATTTAGTGGCAAAGCATCAAAATCATCACTCCGATAAATATATGCAACCGTAATGCATAATCCATGTCTCATACGACCCTGCAACCACCATGGTTAGCAACAACATAATCCAATTATGAACACACATCGTAAACGCACATAAGCAATATAGTTGTGCCAAACAACACTAACTACCATCATGCATAAGTATGTGCTTCTCATTCCCATTAACATGTTCCTAGGCCCTCAACAGCCCCAAAGAGCAAACCACTGCTCTGATACCACTAATGTAAGGACCCCCGTGCCCTTAACCCATTATTAGTGTATTAATCCATGTCATTAGTGCATACAATCATATTATCATGGGAAGGGAACCATATACAAGTATAACATCATATACCATCTATAAAATTTCTTGCATTAGAACCCCATAATATTCAACTTCCCCAACCAAAGCCACTTTCATAGTATGCACCCTAATAATACACTAACAAACTCTCAGTTCATTTAGCAATTCGGTATTGAATTGCATGCAACCATAAATGAAGAGAGAAAACCATGCCCATTTATACATTCCATATACACGCGTACTCACATGAGAGCACCCAATGAATAAGTGTGTATCTAATGTATAAAATACTCTACCAGATACCGTTACTGGTACGTCAATCCTGAAAGCACCTCCCAAGCACAACTCGATCTCAACTCTGGGTCTATGTACTTATTCAACCAGCTCTGGTACCTCGATCCTGGAAGTACCTCTAATCAACAGCCCGAGCTCAACTCCAAAGCTGCTGCTACACCAGTATCACCTGCCCCAACAGAGACAGCCCCCACACGGGGTGAGCATACCAATACCACCAATCCAATAATCATAATATTACAGTTCATAATTTACAGAATGTAAATGCTATGAATTTAAATGATACTCCGTGGATGGTATCATCCTCATCCGGGATCCCTTGTATTGTCCATGTTCTCAAAATAACCAAACCATTAAATTCTCAAGAGCCAGTTGATCATTTCATTGATCAACTAAAATAATTCCTACTATACAAGTTCCACAATCAAGTATGATTTAATTCATCAAATATGGTACCATAGATATCACATGTATCTGGCCAATGATTCCATAGTTCTTTAACATAGCCCGCTCTACAATAGCGGCATTTTAACCCCACGCCCGCACAATAGCGGCGTCATAACCAATGGTTGCTCAACGGCCACAACATCTAAACATTGCTCGCTCGAAAGCGGCACCATATAATTCCCAATGTATGTTCACTTAACGCATTTACCATATACCATGTATTTCAATATACATTTATTGCAAATACCACATACATGCATTTCAAAGTTGCAACATTATAATAGGCTATGCTCGTACGTTATACGTACCTGATAATCCCGTAGTTCGAATCCAATCTTGCCTGAGTCCCACGACTCGATGAATTATGTGCTAACACATAAATAACTCACAATTAAACAAAGGCATGCAATCACGTGCCCAAGCACGTTTACAACTTCCAAACCTATCGTCCATCCATGACGATTACCAAAATAAAAGCCCCCCGGCTACGCATGCATAATACCAAAAATATTCCATTTTATAAGTTTAAAAGATAGCCAAAAACTCAACCGAGAATTCCGTTTTATTAAACTTTGGCTCCAACCAATCCATTTTAAAAGTATAGCAGTCCCATTGGAATGTAGACATTGCCCCGAAAATGGGCCACTTAAACCTCGATTCCAAAATCCCGACATTTTTCTAAAATTTTCAAAAAAACAAAAATCTGCAAGCGGCGATCGATCGCCCAATTCATCGCGATCGATCGCCTCCAACCAGTGGCCAAACAGTGTCTCTCCGCGATCGATCGTCAATCCTCGCGATCGATCGCCAACCCACTCGTGATCGATCACCGAGACCACGCGATCGATCGTCAGCACTGTTCATCGTCACCAAAAATTGAGCTGCTCGTCGCGATCGATCGGCCCTCCTCCGCGATCGATTGCGACCTGCGATTTTCCGAAAAATTCGAGCTTCCATGGTGTTTTTCACACCCAAACTCAAAACCAACACCCCATACACCTTCAACACCTCAAATACACCATTTAAAACCAATAAAAGCTCCAAAAACTCAACTTGGATTTTTAACCAAAAATCCCCAAATTTCATAACCAATTCAAAACCCAACCAAACTCTACAATACCACTACCAAATCAAAGACAATGGTGTGGGGAAGGTTAATACCTGATTATCTTTGAGAAAACCGGCTCTCGAGCAAAGCTACCAACGATTTTTCCCATCAAGGGAGAAGAGGGGAAATGGGGGAAGGGTTAGGCGTAGAGAGAGAGGAGAGAGGGAAGGGTTCCGTGCCAAATGACGGAATACCGAGTCCACTTGGTATATATAGTACCAAAACTCGAAAATACCAATCCTTCACAAATACGTCATGACTCATTAAAAATCATCTGTTTTCAAAAATTACCTCCCAATCTCAAATTTCATTACCAGCCCCAGTACAAAGTACTCCGGACCCCGAATCCCACCAAAGACCAAATTCCAAGGTTATCAGCACGATGAGAATACAATCTCATCCCTTGGATCCAGCGACTCCAAAAACCGGATCTAAAATTTCCGAGAGTCCCGAAACCGCAATTAATTCATAATTGCTACAATTAAAATCCATTAAGGATTATTACCACACCGGGATTAACACCATTAATCCCCGGGCATCACAGAACTTGTACCAAGACCTCCACCACAAGAGAGTTTCGGGTCACACAATCCACCCGAAGGTGATCAAAGTATGCCGCACAGGGAAGATTTCACCTCAGCGATTTTGGATCCCCCAGTTGGAACAAGGAACCGTTCTCGTAGGCCAGATATACATCAAACACCTTACGGGAAGTCGCATTTAGATCCAATCCATCCATATGGACTTATGCTCAATATGGATATCTTGGATTTCAAAAGTAGAGAAGTTCTTATTGATGAATCTACTTCAGCAATGAGGATAGCAGCAAGAACACTTGATCTAAGCAAGGAAGAATTCATTTTACTTCTTAAAATGAGTCTGGAAGGATCAGCCAAGATTGCCTGGGATATGGGAGACTCAGGTACAAAGGAAGAAGTTTTAGCCGGAGATTTTCTGAAAGAAATCGTGGACAAGATGGCAAAATTCTTTAAAATCTGTTTCATTGGAGTTAGCTACTTCAAAGGAATGGAGGAAGAGAATGCTAAAAGATATAGACAAGCTCTAATTAGCCTGGAACTACATGATATCTGTTATATAGACGAGTACATCAAGCTCTATACAGAGTATCGATGGAAGCAAAAGATAGATAAAAAAGATGCATCAGAACTTTTCTTTGCCAAAATACCGAGTCCATGAAGAGAAATGCTTATCCAGGAGTATACACCTCATGCAATCGAGACGGTATCCAGGAGAATGTCATTTCTTAAAGTAAAGCTCGCGGAGTGGTGCTACCAAGCAAAACTCCAAAAGAATTTCAAGAAGCTTACATGAATCAACAAAACAGCGCCTCTTTGCTGTACAGGGAATGATATCCATACAATTATCGGAAACTACCCCCAGAGGAGAAAGATAAAAAAAACACAGAGCTCATCCTTATGCCCACAGAAGTAGTTCAAGAAGAAGTGTCTTCATGGAGACCTAGAAAGTTCTGGTCAAAGCAGAAAACCCGAAGTTATAGATCTGGGCAAATATCAGGACCAACAAAGAGTAGAACCTCGTCAACAGGTTCTAATCAAGCTAGTTCTAGCAGAACACCAACAAAGAGAACTTTTACGCACACATACTCGTGCAAATGAGAGTTTCAAAGATTATAACTGCTGGACATACGGAGAAAGAAGACATATCTCTACAGACTGTCCAGAAAACCAAAGCCTTGGAGTAAGACAGTTCGAGCATACCAAAGAATTTGAAGATGCTGTCTATTTCCAGATTTGGTGCAGGTGTATCAATTTGAGGATATGCCCTCAGATGAAAAGCATATATGAAGAGGAGATCTATTCTGATGATAGAGGTGAATCCAGCTCAGAATCAGAGTGAATGAGAGTTCCTTCAACACGTGATCAAAGAAGAGCCGTCGGGATTTTTCTCGCATACCACTGTTTCTCATAAAACTCTTATGAGAATCATGAAGGAAGAGCCAAAACTTCAGATGTATGATGGGTTTACAATTGGAGTAATGGAAAAAGCCATGGATATGATAGGTCTTCGAAGAAAAAAATATCAGATTATCCATAGGGTAACAACAGGTGAATTTACGCTCCCAGTGGAATTCACCGGAAACCAAATCGAGATGCAGTTAATTCCCTACAGAGAAACCCAGGAGATTAAAAATAAGTTTAAAAGAGAAGTTGTTAACACACTCTCATGGATTCACATTGGAGCCGTTAGAATAATCATCAAGGCAACTTTTAAAGAAGGAATTGATTCGCCACTCAATCAGACAATCTTCCACAAAAGAGTCCTGAACCTCAAAGATTCTTGTTTGGGAGCAGTTGCAGGAAATTTGTATCCGGGAAAGATGGCTTTTAACATCTATCCAAGGATTGCATACAATTTGGGAGATCGAGATTTCAACAAGGTTCTAACTCTTCATCAAGATTTTAAAGAAGTGATTTGACGAAAGAAGGGAACATGCCTTACTCGATCACCTACAAGGTGTTATACGCACTCTCGAATACTCATCATTCAGAAGTATTCTTGAGAAAGGAATTCATCGAAGTCCTCAGAATCTTCTAAGAGTTTGCCAAAGCAGTATTGCCTGACATTATTGAAACTTCGACAATATGAGAGATATCGACATGATGATACAATATCAACTTGTTCTAAACAGAAACACGGGTCTTATGATCGAGCCAAGATGGATGTCTTTCCAATAGGATAGGTTAATCAGCAACTATCCGGGGCGAAAACAGAAGGCAGTCTTGAGCAGAATTCAGAAAATCCATGATGTATTTAAAACAACAGGAAAGCTGAAATGCCCAGAAGGCTGGAGAGAAGTGCAGATAATTTTTGACATTACGGAGAAAGATAATATATCCCCTTGTGATGTCATCTACTATTTGCAACAACCTACAGTTGGGAGGTATCAATGAAACCTTCAAATTGGTGAAATTGATCTAACAATTGCAGGAACCGCATGAAGAATCCTAGAACAGCTTATTCTAGGGATTGAATTTCTCAATGAACATAAACCTTTTGAAAGATTACAAGACGGGATGGAATTCACGGTGGACGGAAACAGATACAGAATTCGATGACCACCAGTCCATTCTCGATATACATCTAAGTCGGGATGTTATATGCAAAGTATCGGGCATCATATTTTGCAGCTTACATAGACTCAGGAGCTGGAATATGTACTGCCAGACGCGATATCTTCCCCAAGAGTTTTGTGAAAATCTATCAGCCACTGCCTGGAGAGACTTTTCCAAACGGATCCTTATCCTTAATGAAGGAGTCCAGGGAGCGAAAATAATCGTCGGCGGAGCAGGCGGTACCCCGTGGTACAAAGTCAAAACTCCACCTATTTATTTCCATGATACAGGTGCTGATATGCTGCTAGGCAACAATTTCCTACAGACATTCAAACGTGTAAGACCCCAAATCTCACACAACAACTAAAGCTAAATGACGTAGAAAAATTTGAAATTTCTTTTAACATCATTATCTAATAATATGCAAGTTTCCAAAATCAACATATGGTTTAATTTAAATACTAAGCGTTTATGACTTTACTTGAGCATCAGGAAAAGCATTATACAACTTTGTACAATAAAACAAAATGCTACACAAAACAAATGACTAACATAACTAATATGTTTCTAGGCATGACCAGTAGCTCCATAAGTCTTCTGATACTCTCTAAGCATAACACTCGATCACTCCCAAGTTCTTCAAAAGTCTGATACTCTCTAAGCATAACCTCATATTTATGCTCGTAACATACTCGTACCAATACACATATCGATAACTCATCGCTATAATAATAGTGGTCATGTAATACTCATCGCTATAATAATAGCGGTCAAATAATACTCATCGCCATAATAATGGCGGTCCATTAATACTCATCGCCATAATAATAGCGCTCCAATAATACTCATCGCTATAATAATAGCGGTCCAATAATACTCATCGCTATAATAATAGTGGTCCAATAATATTCATCGCTATAATAATAGCGGTCCATTACTACTCTTTAACATTTATCTCATAATCACCATAAACTAGCTTATACATTTAAGCATGTCTCAACATTATCATTATGCTCGTACGTCACTACGTACCTTTTAGTCCAGGATTATATCAAGCTATCCACCCCTCTGTCCAGAGGTTTGCGGAGGCTCTACATGAATTTAACATACAAGAGGAATTCATTAACAAAGCCTTTAATTCAATTTAGCTTATTTCTTACTAGCATCACTTATGTTCAATCTCATCATCTCAAATTCAAGCAATAGTCATCATTAGAGTATTATCATCAATAATAAAAACCATGATTCAAATTCTGAAATCACCATTTATTTTTTTTCAGAATTCTGAACTCGGCGATCGATTGCCTCTGGCTCGCGATCGATCGCCACCTTAAAATTTTTCGGGCAGATCACATTCACGATCGATCGCTATAACTCAGCAATCGATTGCTGGTTCACAAAGATCGATCGCTGGTTCACAAAAATTGTTGCCAAAGTCTATTGGCTGCTCGCGATCGATCGCCTGAGTTATAGCGATCAATCGCGAGCCCTGAAACTCAAAAAATGTTCCATTCTTTTGCTACACCAAAGCACTCCCATTTTTAACACACCAACACCAACATCCAACAAATTCTCAATCTTCATATATCAACAAAACATGATAATAAACACAAATATAACTCCCAAAAATTACACCATGGACACATACACCATCAAAACCCATCAAGTTGAGTATTTTTCTCAAACTCATCTACAAGAGTTACTTTAAGACATTCTTTACCAAGTTCATCAAAGCACTACTAAAGTGAAATACATAACTCACCAAGTGTTTCTTCAACAAAAATCCAAGTGCACAAGTCAAGAGAGCTAAAGGAGAAGGGGCAATTTTTCTTGAGCTGAGGGAGGGAAGGTAAGAGTGATTGTGTGGTGGTGTTTGAACACCAATGTCAACCAAGCAATATAACTCCCAATTTGCAATTAAACCCTTCCCACAATTTCAATATGAATAAGGTCCTCAACCCCAAAATTATATACAAAAGCATACTCAAGGTAATTGCACTTAAACCCCTTGAATCACACTCAACTATATGAAAAGCCAGTCACAAATCCCACAAAACACGTCTAATTCGATTAACAATATTAATAAGAAACTTGAGCATCACAATACTCCCCAACAAATAAAGATTTCGCCCTCGAAATCGAACATACTTACCAGAATGAAAACATTAAATAAATACTCATACCGTCAAATAAGTCGGGGTAGTGCTGAATCATATGCTGCTCCGTCTCCCACGTTGCCTCATCGACCCCCTGCCTTTCCCACTGAACTTTCACCATCAGAATAGTTTTATTGCATAGTTTACGATCCGCTCGATCCAAAATCTGAACCGGACGTTCCACATACGAGATGTCCGAATCCAATTGTACTTCGGAAGGCTGTAACACATGCACTGGATCTGCTTCATACTTTCGAAGCATAGACACATGAAACACGTCGTGTATTCCAGACAAAGAAGGCGGCAGTGCCAGTCTGTAGGCCAGACTACCAACACGCTGTAAGACTTCATATGGACCCATAAATCTTGGTGACAACTTCCCTCTCATACCGAAAAGCACAACACCTCTGAAGGGAGATATTTTCAGAAATAGTCTATCACCCACTTGAATTCTAACGATCGACGCCGTCTATTTGCATACGCAGTCTGTCTATCCTGAGCTGCTTTCATCTTTTGTCGAATAATCTTCACTTTCTCTTCCATAATTCGGGTAATATCAGGCCCGCCCACAAAGATTCTATCTGCATCATCCCGATACAAGGGAGATCTACAACGACGCCCATACAAGGCTTCAAATGGAGCTATCTGAATACTCGGCTGATAACTGTTGTTATAAGAAAACTCAATCAACGGTAAGGAATCTTGCCACGTAGCATCAAACTCCAACACACAAGTACGTAGCAAATCCTATAATGTATGTATAGTACGTTCAGTCTGCCCATCTGTCTGCGAGTGATAAGTCGTACTCAACCGTAACTCAGTACCCTACGTCGTTTGTAACCCTTCCCAAAAATGTGATGTAAATCTTGGATCTCGAACCGATATAATAGACATTGGAATACAATGAAGTCTCACCACCTCACGAACATACAACTGAGCCATCTTTGCAAATGAGAAATGCATGCTATAAGATATAAAATGAGCTACCTTTGTCAATCTGTCAACAATGACCCAAATGGCGTCATGCCCTAAAGGAGTTCTTGGCAAATGGGTCACAAAGTCCATCGACACGTGCTCCCATTTCCAAGTCGGTGCTTCCAAACTTTGTAATTCACCCCCAGGTCTCTGTCTTTCTGCTCTCACTTGCTGACAAATCAAGAATTTCCGTACAAAATCAGTCACATCTTGTTTCATTCGTTTCCACCAAAACTAGGAACGAAGATCATTATACATCTTCTTGCCTCCGGGATGCATACTAAACTTACTACAATGAGCTCTTTATAAAAGTTCTTGGCGTAGTTCAGGTATATTAGGAACTACCCAAAGATTTTGCAGCCGCAAAACACCATCTTCGGCTAATTTGAATTTAGATACCTGCCTTGAGATATCACAAGAATCCATCTCTGAACTTCCTCGTCTGATCCTTGTGCCTTCTTGATATCTCCAAATATAATCGGTTCCGGCACCAGTGTCGACACTTGAACTGGTGACCTGGATATATCAAAGTCATGGGCCAAATGGCAATAAGAACTCAATAATGTCGATAAGTGGCTCATATCATCTGCAGTGTGCCACACTTTACGACTCAGAGCATCAGCTGTCAAATTTGCTTGACCCGGATGATACTCAATCTCGCAGTCATAATCCTTTAACAGGTCCATCCACCTCCTTTGCCTCATATTCAACTCGGCTTGAGTAAACAAGAATTTCAAACTCTTGTGGTCCGTAAACATCGTGAAAGTGGCCCCATAAAGATAATGTCTCCATATTTTCAAGGCGAAAACAGTAGCTGCTAGTTCTAAATCATGCACAGGATACCTTGTCTCATGGGGTTTCAACTGCCTTCAAGCATAGGCCACCACGAGCCTTTCTTGCATCAAAACACACCCCAGTCCTTGCAGAGATGCATCAGTGTAAACAATGACCCTTTCATTCTCTGTTAATATGATCAATATCGGGGCTGAAGTTAAACGATGTTTCAACTCTTTAAAACTAACTTCACAAGCTTCAGACATAAACTTAACTCCTTTTTGGGTCAGGTGTGTCAGTGGCTTAGCGATCTTGAGAAACCCTCTATAAACCGTCTGTAATACCCTGCTAAGCCCAAGAAACTGCGAATTTCTGTTACTGAAGTTGGAGCAGACCACTGAAGTACTGTTGTTGAGCCTTAAACACATGGTTGTGTTTAATGCTTAATTTATCTTCGAATTATTTATGGGTTTCGATGATCAACAAAACTTGCATTTGTTGTACTAATATGTCTACTTAGTGTACAGGGTTATATTGATAAATTGGTTGGGAAGACCAATGGAAGAGAACCCAAGTTATACAATAACATATGCGAGTTCATAGGACAAGCGGTGATTTTTATCAAGGAATCTATTGAGCTTGGACGAGAAGGAATGACATCTATGAACAACCAATTTAAGTGTTCAACATGTGTGGAATGATGTTGGAACAATTTCTTATGATGGGATGAAGACCCACAAACCAATGGTCCGTTGGTGGGCAAATTCGTTTAGAAGCCAATTGGAGTGCAGTGCAATGTTTTGATTATATCTCTTGGCTCGATGCTCTGAACAATGTGAATCCAAAGAGGTTGGAAAGCCAACTCAATATTCTAGATTTCATATTCAAAAATCTCAGTCCAATTCGGATTGCATCATGGAGCAAAATGTCATGGAAGTCATAACAAGTGCAGATTGTAGCAAGGTTTGAGCGACTGTAGCATTTTGGGCATAACTTCTTCATACATTAATGAAATGCAATGAAATTTTGTCACCTTGATAAGAGGAAGGGCTACAACTTTCATGTTTACCACTTTTCCCAGAAACGAGCTTAAGATGGTCGAAAAGTACAAAGTTTGAGAGTGTTGAAATCTGGGAGATAGTATGAGGCGATCCGGGCCATCACCTCAGGCGATCCGAGCCATGTTGTGCACCATCGACTGAAGCAATGGCACGGTGTGCACGCTGGCGATCAGATCGCCCCAGGCGATGGTCAAGCTCGCCCCATGCGATCCAGAATGCTTCCTAGGCCATTTTTTTGAGGGCGATCGCCCCAGGCGATGTACGGAACGCCCGAGGCGATCCAGAACTTTACCTACGGCCTTGTTTATCATTGAGGATCGCCCCAGGCGATGGGGAGATCGCCCGAGGCGATCTGGGCCAGATCTGACCGTTAAAGGGTGGCGATGGAGATTGCCCGAGGCGATGTCCGAGGCGATCGAGGAGTGATTTCAGCCTTATGTTTAGCAACGGCTAGTAGAAGCCTAGGGGGCCTCCTACACTATAAATATGGATGCTTTGGAGCATTTTGAAGACAAGAAACAAGCCTACAAGCTTCATCAAAGCTTTGCCAATTCAAATTTCAAATAGCTTTGCAATCTCCATACATTGTTGTTGTATTGGAGCTTGTAATTCTTTTATTTTGATAGAGTCTTGTTTTCTTCGTGTTTGTACACCGTGAAGGTGTGTGTTGAGTTATTGTAAGGTCCTCCAACACCAAAGCAAGTTGGAAATTGTAAAGTCGCCAACAAGTAAAGTTGGTGCATGTGTTGTGGCTATCCTTGGAGCCCTTAAGGCCAAGAAGACTCGTGAAGAGTGTTGGTAGCTCGTGAAGAGCTTTGTATACTCGTGAAAAGTATTGTGCTCGGGAAGAGCTTTGTAAACTCGGGAAGAGTTGGGTTGTGGCTAACTTGGAGCCCTCAAGGCCAAGATCATTTATTCTAGTGGAACCTCGGTTGGAGGTTATCTAACCGGGAAGAGGAGACGTAGGCGATTCATCGCCGAACTTCTATAACAAATCATTGTCTCTTTTATTGCTTTAATTCCTTTACGCATTTATTTATTTGTTCTTTTTATTTATCGATTGACTCAAGGCTTCTGCAAGCGCAAAACTCTTTTATTTTTCAAACTCATTTTAAAACGCTAAAGTAGCCAAGGAATCTCATTCACCCCCCCTCTTCGATTCCAACAAGTGGTATCAGAGCCATTTGATTTTTGTTTTTAAATCAAAATCTTTTTATGGCTAATCTAGCAAATGAGTTTGCTCAAGGTCAATCGACAAATCGTCCTCCGCTTTTCACGGGTGATAACTACGGTTATTGGAAGAATAGAATTTCTCTATACATCCAATCCGTAGATTATGATCTATGGAAAATCATTGTGAAAGGTCCACATACTCCTTTAAAGGATGTTGGGGAAATAAGTGTTCCCAAAGAAATTGACGACTTCACAAAAGCGGATATGATTTTAATTTCTCAAAATGCTAAAGCTATTAATATTTTACATTGTGCTTTAGATATGAAGGAGTACAACCGGATCTCGATGTGCTCAACGGCAAAGGAGATATGGGACAAATTACAAATTTGTCATGAAGGAACAAATCAAGTGAAGGAGACCAAGATTGATCTTCTACAACTCAAATATGAGACATTTGAGATGGAGTCCGGAGAAGAGGTGGATTCTATGTTTAGGAGGCTCACCCTAATTATCAACGAGCTTGCTCAACTTGGAGAGAAGTACCCTCCAAAGCAAATATGGAGGAGAGCACTAAGAGCCTTGCCTAAAGAATGGGACGCAAAGAGGACGGCCATCATCGAGTCCAACAAAGGAGAAAATGCCTCCTATGACCTTGATGAGCTCCATGGCACATTGGTGACTCATGAACTTGAAGTTGCAACAAGGAGAGAAGTAAAGGAGGAGGATAGATCCAAAAGAAATGAAATTGCCTTGGTTGGATGGAAAGACCATTCCGATGATGAAGAAGACGATGATGATGAAGAGATGATCTTGTTCACAAAGAAGTTCAAGAAGTTCTTCAACAAACATAGCAAGTCAAAGACCTCCAATGCTACCAAACAAGAATCCAAAAATGAGGTAACTTGTTATAATTGTCAAGATAAAGGCCATTATGCTAACAAATGTCCTAGGAAGAAGAATGAGGACAAAGGGAAGAAGAATGCGTTTATAGCCACATGGAGTGATAGCGACTCCGATGAAGAAGAAGCCACAAATCTTTGTTTAATGGCTCTTGGAGATGAAGGAGATGAAAGCGACGATGAGGCCCCTTCATTTAATGAATTATTAGATTCTTATAATGAACTTATTGATGCTCTTGGCAAAGCCAAGATGAGTAACAAATTACTCAAACTTGAGATTGCTAAGAAAGATGAAGAAAATAATTCATTGAAAAATGAATTAAATTCTTTAAAGATATCTTTTTGCAAATATAGTGAAAGTAGTCAAAAGATGAGTGAATTGCTTGGCTTACAACGTTGTAGCTTTGACAAAGCCGGGTTAGGCTACTCAAGCAAATCAAAAACTTTTTCTAGCTTGTTAGCCAAAGCAAAGCATGATTCTCCTACTTGCAACTATTGTTGTAAAAATGGTCACACTAAGAATAAGTGTAGGTTTGCTAGAATCCAATACCAACCTAATAAGAGGTGGAAATGGATTCCAAAAGTGCCATTGAAAGTTAACCCTCAAGGACCCAAAAATCAAATGGGTACCAAAGATCCTTCTATTGTTAATTTGTCTTGTAGGGACAACAATGGAATGAAGGATGAAGGACCAAGCAACTCAAAGGAGGAGTTTGTATTATTCACCACTATAGAAGAGGCGCGAGACATTGGACCAATGACAAGAACGAACTCTTGTCATTAAGGGTAAAATTTATTTTATACATGTTAAAAGAGCAATTCAAAATTCATTGGCACAAAGTAATTGTGTTCAATAAATATTGAAGCTCAATATTCATGGTAGTAAAATGGATAACCCCTTAGCATATGCACATATAAATTGTTCTATTGCATGATGTATGCTTATCCTTTTATAGTAAGTGCATTGAATTCAAATTTGAATATGCTATGTGATATTATGTGATTAAGCATGCTATAAGTGTTTAGATGATATATCTTTGATACAATACTTTCATGATCTTAATAAATTTATCAAATGTTGGTTTGAGAATTTTATTGTGTATTGGGCATGAGTGCATGAACTATTGGTAGAACATTTGCACATTTTGAATTCATTGTTGATTGCCTTAAACGCATGTTTGTATTCATCTTAATGATCTAATCTTATGCTTGTTATGGCTATTACATGTTTAATGAGGAACATGTGCTATTTGTTAAAATATGATTATGTGTCAACATATAATTGTGCCATGTTTATTTGAATTTTGTGCTTTTTGATTATCACAAAAAGGGGGAGAATGTTGTGATAAACTTGAAGCTTAACTTGAAACTTAATACATGCATAGTTTAAGGGGGAGAGTTCCTATATGCATGGTTTGAGGGGGAGAGTTGTTTGCTTTATGCTTTACTTATGTAATCTTGTATGTGCTATGAAATTGTTAAGGGAGAGTCATGTTTACTCACATTTCATGCATATTACATATTCAAGTTTATCAAGTTTTGTGATCATCAAAAAGGGGGAGATTGTTGAGCCTTAAACACATGGTTGTGTTTAATGCTTAATTTATCTTCGAATTATTTATGGGTTTTGATGATCAACAAAACTTGCATTTATTGTACTAATATGTCTACTTAGTGTACAGGGTTATATTGATAAATTGGTTGGGAAGACCAATGGAAGAGAACCCAAGTTATACAATAACATATGCGAGTTCATAGGACAAGCGGTGATTTTTATCAAGGAATCTATTGAGCTTGGACGAGAAGGAATGACATCTATGAACAACCAATTTAAGTGTTCAACATGTGTGGAATGATGTTGGAACAATTTCTTATGATGGGATGAAGACCCACAAACCAATGGTCCGTTGGTGGGCAAATTCGTTTAGAATCCAATTGGAGCGCAGTGCAATGTTTTGATTATATCTCTTGGCTCGATGCTCCGAACAATGTGAATCCAAAGAGGTTGGAAAGCCAACTCAATATTCTAGATTTCATATTCAAACATCTCAGTCCAATTCGGATTGCATCATGGAGCAAAATGTCATGGAAGTCATAACAAGTGCAGATTGTAGCAAGGTTTGAGCGACTGTAGCATTTTGGGCATAACTTCTTCATACATTAATGAAATGCAATGAAATTTTGTCACCTAGATAAGAGGAAGGGCTACAACTTTCATGTTTACCACTTTTCCCAGAAACGAGCTTAAGATGGTCGAAAAGTACAAAGTTTGAGAGTGTTGAAATCTGGGAGATAGTATGAGGCGATCCGGGCCATCATCTCAGGCGATCCGAGCCATGTTGTGCACCATCGACTGAAGCGATGGCACGGTGTGCACGCTGGCGATCAGATTGCCCCAGGCGATGGTCAAGCTCGCCCCAGGCGATCCAGAATGCTTCCTAGGCCATTTTTTTGAGGGCGATCGCCCCAGGCGATGCACGGAACGCCCGAGGCGATCCAGAACTTTACCTACGGCCTTGTTTATCATTGATGATCGCCCCAGGCGATGGGGAGATCGCCTGAGGCGATCTGGGCCAGATCTGACCGTTAAAGGGTGGCGATGGAGATCGCCCGAGGCGATGTCCGAGGCGATCGAGGAGTGATTTCAGCCTTATGTTTAGCAACGGCTAGTAGGAGCCTAGGGGGCCTCCTACACTATAAATATGGATGCTTTGGAGCATTTTGAAGACAAGAAACAAGCCTACAAACTTCATCAAAGCTTTGCCAATTCAAATTTCAAATAGCTTTGCAATCTCCATACATTGTTGTTGTATTGGAGCTTGTAATTCTTTTATTTTGATAGAGTCTTGTTTTCTTCGTGTTTGTATACCGTGAAGGTGTGTGTTGAGTTATTGTAAGGTCCTCCAACACCAAAGCAAGTTGGAAATTGTAAAGTCGCCAACAAGTAAAGTTGGTGCATGTGTTGTGGCTATCCTTGGAGCCCTTAAGGCCAAGAAGACTCGTGAAGAGTGTTGATAGCTCGTGAAGAGCTTTGTATACTCGTGAAGAGTATTGTGCTCGGGAAGAGCTTTGTAAACTCGGGAAGAGTTGGGTTGTGGCTAACTTGGAGCCCTCAAGGCCAAGATCATTTATTCTAGTGGAACCTCGGTTGGAGGTTATCTAACCGGGAAGAGGAGACGTAGGCGATTCATCGCCGAACTTCTATAACAAATCCTTGTCTCTTTTATTGCTTTAATTCCTTTACGCATTTATTTATTTGTTCTTTTTATTTATCGATTGACTCAAGGCTTCCGCAAGCGCAAAACTCTTTTATTTTTCAAACTCATTTTAAAACGCTAAAGTAGCCAAGGAATCTCATTCACCCCCCCTCTTCGATTCCAACAAGTGCTTCCACCTTTTTAGGATCAACAGCTAATCCCTCCCTTGATATGACATGACCCAAGAATCCTACTTCCTCTAGCCAAAATTCACACTTGCTAAATTTAGCAAATTACTGTCTTTCCCGTAAAATTTGCAATACCGTCCTCGGATGTAATTCGTGGTCCACCTTATTCTTGGAGTATACTAGGATGTCGTCAATGAAGACAATTACAAACTGATCCAGAAATGGTTGAAATATCCGGTTCATCAAGTCCATAAAAATAGCAGATGCATTAGTCAATCCGAACGGCATTACTAAGAATTCATAGTGCCCGTATCTCGTTCGGAATGCAGTCTTTTGTATATCTTCATTTCTCACTCGGATCTGATGATATCCCGATCTTAAATCGATCTTTGAGTAAACAGAAGTCCCCTGCAACTGGTCAAACAAGTCGTCAATACGGGGGAGAGGATATTTATTCTTCACTGTTACCTTATTAAGTTGTCGATAATCAATACACAACCTCATCGAACCATCCTTTTCCTTTACAAATAACACTGGAGCTCCCCATGGTGACACGCTAGGACTTATATAGCCCTGGTCAATCAATTCTTGCAATTGAGCTTTGAGTTCTCTCAGTTCTGCTAGTGCCATTCTATATGGTGCTCGAGAAATTGGGGACACATCTGGCACTATTCGATCCCAAACTCCACTTCTCGTACTGGAGGAAAACCCGAAATTACTTCAGGAAACACATCAGCAAACTCTGCTACCACCGGTATATCAGTAATTTTCACTAACTTCTGATCTGAGACATCCATGGCGTAGATAAGATATCCATCACTCCATTGATTCAACAATTTTGACATTCTTATTGCAGATATTAAAGGAATCCGGGGCTTAGAACCTTGACCATAGAATGTCCACCTATTACCCGGATCAGATCGAAACTCCACAACACGCTGATAGCAGTCAATAATAGCCCAATATCTGTTTAAGACATCGATCCCCACATTACAGTCAAAATCATCCATCTCCAGAACTATCAAATCTGTCTTCAGATCATTGCCCTCATAAGAAATACAACAATCATACAAAATTCTGGTAGTAGAAATGTTGATTCCCGTGGGTGTCGAGACCATAAGGGGCGTGGGCAACGGAGACGAGCACAAATGATATTTCCTCACAAAACTTGACGACACAAAGGAGTGAGATGCACTCGTATCCATAAGAATAAAAGCAGGATAAGTACACAAATAACACTTACCTGTAATCACTTCATCTCGAGCTGCTTCAGCTTGTTCCCTGTTCAATGCAAACACTTGTCCTTGAGGTGGCCCCTGAGGTGGTCTGACCATCTGTCCCCCAGCTTGTCCTCCAAACTGACGAGGAGCAAGTTGCTGTCTTTGACGGACCGTTCCTTCTGAAACTCCGCCCCAATTACCCCTGGAATGCCTATACTGATTAGGACAATCTCTGGCCATGTGGCCCCTAGTGCCACAAACAAAACAAGCTAGGCAGTCCTTGATAGCATGCGGTCCTCTGCATCTAAAGCAACTAAATCCTTGAGGTCCACTAGCCGACCTCCTGTTGGAGTGATCCACATTCCTGTGATCCACTGTGCGACGTACCTCATAACGTCGATTGTTCGGTTTAGAAAAAGAGGAAGTTAAACATTTCTCCCCTGGGCCTCAAGTTATCCACAGGCTGCCTCAGTGAAGGCACAGAATTCCCATAAGCACGGATTCCAATCTCTGATAATTCAGCTCGTTTCAGCGCCTCATCAAAAGTCTTGGGATTATTGGAGATAACTCTATCAAACAGTTCAGGTCTCAGCCCTTTCAGAAAGTGCCTCATCTTTGCGTGAGCACAGGCAGAGATGTGTGGAACATACCTCAGTATAGAAATGGAGGGCGTAGTCAGACACTGACATATTTCCTTGTTTCAAATTTGTGAACTCGTCCTCCTTCAACTGTCTAGCAGCAACTGAAAAGTATGTAGTCAGAAATCGAGTTCGGAATAAATCCCAAGTCCACCAATTGCCCTAGGGTTCTTACTTCTAACACAGAAGATTTCTACTACAACGAGGCTTTCTTGTCTAGTTGAAACTCTGTCAATCTTAACCACGCAGTCTTGGCACAAGGTGCCGACACAAAGATCTGTTCGATACTCTATCCATTCCTCTGTATGTTCTCCTGATTCGGTCCCCTCGAATCTCGGTGGATGGAATCCCAGAAAATGAGTCAAACTAAGTTCTCCCGATAATAGTAGCTGTTCCACCGGTCCTTGACCCAAGGGTGGTTGCTGTAGAGGATTCGCTTGACCTCGGGCCGCATTGATGCTAGAGGCATCGCCCATACCCTCATTGGAACGTTCTCCAACTAACTCTGCCATACTGTAAAGTAGGGTTATACAATAACATTTCACAAAATGATATTCACATAGTCCCATACCATTATCACATAACAATAAATTCAACAATGCTTCAATTCCAGAAACATTCATGCATATAAAATGTACTCCACACTACTTTACTCGAATCAATACTCTAAACCATTGGTTCGATACCCATTTAGACACTCCTCACAAGTCACACTAGACTTGATACTATCCCAGCAGTTAACCACTGCTCTAATACCACTAATGTAAGACCCCAAATCTCACACAACAACTAAAGCTAAATGACGTAGAAAAATTTGGAATTTCTTTTAACATCATTATCTAATAATATGCAAGTTTCCAAAATCAACATATGGTTTAATTTAAATACTAAGCGTTTATGACTTTTCTTGAGCATCAGGAAAAGCATTATACAACTTTGTACAATAAAACAAAATGCTACACAAAACAAATGACTAACATAACTAATATGTTTCTAGTCATGACTAGTAGCTCCATAAGTTTTCTGATACTCTCTAAGCATAACACTCGATCAATCCCAAGTTCTTCAAAAGTCTACCCCAAAACATGAACCTACATGACAACATCCATACAGGGTGAGCACAACCATCAAATTCATAATCGTAATGAACAACAATACGTAACTTAAACAGTAAGTTATAGAATATTCCCTATATACAACAAATTTACACATGGTCCTTTGGATTGTCCCTGTTCTCAACATTTAATATTCTCACATAATATAAATTCATATTTATGCTCGCAACCATACTCATATCAATATACATATCGATAAACTCATCGCTATAATAATAGCGGTCCTGTAATACTCATCGCTATAATAATAGCGGTCCAATGATACTCATCGCCATAATAATAGCGGTCCATTAATACTCATCGCCATAATAATAGCGGTCCAATAATACTCATCACTATAATAATAGCGGTCCAATAATACTCATCGCTATAATAATAGCGGTCCAATAATACCATCGCTATAATAATAGCGGTCCATTACTACTCTATACCATTTATCTCATAGTCACCATAAACTAGCTTACACATTTAAGCATGTCTCAACATTATCATTATGCTCGTACGTCGCTACGTACCTTTTAGTCCAGGATTATATCAAGCTATCCACCTCTCTGTCCAGAGGTTTGCGCAGGCTCTACATGAATTTAACATACAAGAGGAATTCATTAACAAAGCCTTTAATTCAATTTGGCTTATTTCTTACTAGCATCACTTATGCTCAATCTCATCATCTCAAATTCAAGCAATAATCATCATTAGAGTATTATCATCAATAATAAAAACCATGATTCAAATTCTGAAATCACCATTTAATTTTTTTTTCAAAATTCTAAACTCGGCGATCGATTGCCTCTGGCTCGCGATCGATCGCCACCTTAAAATTTTTCGGGCAGATCACATTCGCGATCGATCGCTATAACTCGGCGATCGATCACTGGTTCACAAAAATTGTTGCCAAAGTCTACTGGCTGCTCGCGATCGATCGCCTGAGTTATATCGATCGATCGTGAGCCCTGAAACTCGAAAATGTTCCATTCTTTTGCTACACCAAAGTACTCCCACTTTTAACACACCAACACCAGCATCCAACAAAATTCTTAATCTTCATATATCAACAAAACATGATAATAAACACAATATAACTCCCAAAAATTACACCATGGACACATACACCATCAAAACCCATCAAGTTGAGTATTTTTCTCAAACTCATCTACAAGAGTTACTTTAAGACATTCTTTACAAAGTTCATCAAAGCACTACTAAAGTGAAATACATAACTTACCAAGTGTTTCTTCAACAAAAATCCAAGTGCACAAGTCAAGAGAGCTAAAGGAGAAGGGGCGATTTTTCTTGAGCTGAGGGAGGGAAGGTAAGAGTGATTGCATGGTGGTGTTTGAACACCAATGTCAACCAAGCAATATAACTCCCAATTTGCAATTAAACCCTTCCCACAATTTCATTATGAATACGGTCATCAACCTCGAAATTATATACAAAAGCATACTCAAGGTAATTGCACTTAAACCCCTTGAATCACACTCAACTATATAATTGAAAAGCCAGTCACAAATCCCACAAAAACATGTCTAATTCGATTAACAATATTAATAAGAAACTTGAGCATTACAAAATGGTTCACTCGGAAGAATGAAACAATGAGACTTATTTTCACAACCCTATGTGATCATAAGATTATTGTGCATAGACTACGGGAGGCGTTTCACATAAAATTTCCCATTAGTTTTGGCAGCAAGCGTGGTAATGAAGGAAAACTTCGTCACCCTAAGATGAAGGATCGGTCGAGATTTGGTGAAGCAATTCTTCAATTCAGGCACAAGGGACTGGTCAAAAGATAAAAATATCTTTTGATAATGTAAATGTGATGTCATTTAGAGAACAGAATGGAGATAGGGATGAAGATGAAGATGAAGTCAATCTCGACATCCCACTGTTACTAAAAAAAGGCAATACATGAGGAAGCCATGCAACCTGATGCTACCGTCGAAGAGCATATTACTCTAGAGGAAGTAAAAAAGAAGATTCAGAGGAACTACAATGGGGATCCTTTAGCATGGTGGGACAGAAACGAGCTTACAACATCTTTGAAGGTGAAAACTGAAAGAGAATATGACTTCGTAAGGTATAAACCGATCCCCATGAACCAAGAAGATCGGAAAGATATGCAGATGATACTTAAGGAACATTTTGACCTTAAGTTAATCTCAGCAGGTGTTTCTCCATACAGCAGTCCGAGATTTCTCGTACGGAATCATGGAGAAATTAAAAGGGGAAAACCAAGATTGGTAATAAATTACAAAGGCATCAACGAGATCTTGGAATTCGATGGATATTATATCCCAAGCAGAAAACATTTGGTAAATAGCATCAAGAATGCCAAAGTGTTTTCTAAGTTCGATTGTAAATCTAGAATCTACCAGATTAAGATGGAGGAAGCAAGCAAAAGGTTCACAGCATTCTCCACACCACAGGACACTACATCTAGAATGTCATGCCATGGGATCGGCAAATGCTCCCCAGATATATCAAAGGAAGATGGCCAATCTTTTCAAAGATTATTCCAGCTTCATGTTCGTGTACATTCACGATATCCTCATCGCGTCAAGAAACATGAAAGAACATCTTAAACATTTGGAAATATTTTCAGATGTTTGTTACAATGAAGGTTTAGTGCTCTCCGAAAGGAAGGCAGTAATTGCCGCAAGACAAATCGAGTTCCTTGGAATTGACATTGACGAATCAGGAATCATCTTGCAAAACCACATTGTTGAAAAGGTGCAAGGATATCCGGATGATCTCAAGGATTTGAAGCAGCTTCAGAGTTTTCTAGGAGTTGTTAATTTTGATGGGATGTTCATCAACAACCTAGCGAACCACAGGAACGTGTTCAGTCATCTACTCAAAAAGGATGTTAAGTTTGAGTGAAATGAATATCACAGACAAGCTGTCAAACAGCTTAAAGAAGTTTGCATGCAACTACCAAAGCTTGCAATTCCAAACGACGAGGATGAACTTGTATTATATACAGATGACAGTGATCATTGGTGGGCTGCGGTACTTATGAAAGCCACACCAAAGGGAGAAGTGCCCTGCAGATATTGCAGGGTCTATTTGATAGCAGTGAAGTTATCAGATGGCACATCAACGAGTACTTTGCAGTTCGAAAGACTTCTAAAAATGGCCATTATTTTTACTTGCAAAGAAATTTATCTTAAAACTAGATAATACAAATGTCAAGTCTTTTTTGAAAAATAAGATTGAATCAAAACCAGAAAAGGCTATACTTTTAAGATGGCAAGTTGAATGTCAATATTATGATTATGATATTGTCATAATGAAATCTGATAAAAATGTTCTTGCAAAGTTCTTTACAAGAGATGGATTGACACATTGTTAGCGATACCCTAAAACGAGTTAGGAATCTTAGGGAAAACCTTGATATCCTGGAACGAGACTTTGGGACTATTTGTCTCAATGCGGAGGGCGCAGGACGACTTCAACGATCCTGATCACATATGAGCATGCTTTTGGGACCATGAACGATTGTTTGAAGTCTTGAAAGGGCTCATCCTCCAGGCCACACCTTCAACGTTGTAGAAATGGGTGTTTAGAGAACGGGGCTTATCTAACCCGGAGGCAAGGGATTCAAGTACCCTTGTCACGAGTGCTGCAGATGATGCATTCCTCAAGGATGTACAAGATGTAGCGAATGTTGAGGGTCAGGTGTTATCATAATATGAACCTTCAAGTCACCCATCACCTTTGGGGTAAAAGATGGAGAGTTGAATCTTAGGCCAATGACTGGCAATTCTAAAGGTTCAAACTAATGATAATTTAGTTTCTTCACCTATGCAGGATTACCAACGTACTTGGGAGAAACTAATTACTAGACGAGGTATCAACCCAGACAAATCTATAGTTGATATCTCCGAAAAATACCCGAGAGTTTGGATGAAACAAGGCAGCCATCTAAATGAAGTTCAAGAATGGTATAAATTCGGAGCTCTGGCTTCGGTTTATACTGTTGCAATTTCAAAATTAGCAAAATGGATCAGAGAAGCTGTTCACGATACATCGGCCAATAATCCACATTTGGCCAAAGGAGATATCTTGGAGTTGTATTTTTTCAGTGCTGCTCCAGAACCAGTGAAGAGGGGATTCATTGATGCTTTTCATTTTATCAAGCTTATGAGACCAGACGGAAACGCCTTTAAAAATGTAAAAATGGCTGTAAGGACCCCCGTGCCCTTAACCCTTAATTAGTGTATTAACCATTATGTGTGGCACGTGCTTTCAATAAAAAGTCAATCGGGAAGCTCAAATGATGCTTACAAAATTCCTTTAATATTCAACGTTATAAGATCATCTCTACTAACATATAGACTCATAGAGTTGCCCATCACCATCCCCATTTTGCCACTTTTCACATTGTGGACTTTTATAAAAATTTGGACAGAGTCTCCCCGTAAATTGAGCTATCCCAAAACAAAAGCACATCATATAATATAATTCCCGGCCAGGGAATACACAATACCCAACAGAATACTGAACACAAAGTAAATTCCCAGCCAGGGAAGACACCACACATAAGACGACAAAAGTGGGTTTCAACACCCACATAATACACTAACGACTCTCATATCATTAGCAATTCTACCACAATTGCATGCAACATATAATGAAAGAGAGAAAGGCTCATGCCTTTATATACAACCCATATACAAGAATATCCATGCTCACAAGCGAGCATCATAAATGTGTATATAAACCCCGGGTGTATATAAGTACTCTATACGATACCGTGCTCCATCAAGCCCTAGTACCACGATCCTGTGAGTGCATCCAATCAACAGCTCGAGCCCAGCTCCATAGCCATCGATGCACCTGTTCACCTGCCCCAACAGAGACAGCCCCCAACGGGGTGAGCATACCAATACACAAAATCTCATAATCACAATAATGAAATTCATAATTTACAACACAAGTAAATATTAATGAATTTTAAATGATACTCTCTGGATGGCAACATCCTCATCCGGGATTCCGTGTACTGTCCCTGTTCTCACAATCATCAAACTCATCAAATCTCATAAATCAGTAAATCAACACATTGATTTAACTCATAGCATGCCTGATTCTCAAATATCAATAATTAATGACTCCAAATTCATTATACATGCAAACATAGATATCTCGATATCTAATACTGATTTTCAACTTTGCTACCAATCACAGATAGCTCAAATGCCTAGCATTTATTTTACAAATTCTCCATTATACTTAGACATCTCACATGTCTCATATCGAATACATGATCCCACGATCATTCTCAGGCATCTCAAATGCCATACAAAAGTCATATAAACCCAGTACCCCCATATCTCTTATAAGGTCATACTACTCTAGTACTACGCACACTTGTGGCAGCGATATCAACACTAGGTCATTCCATAGTCATATCAACACATATATGTATATAGCCATACCCACAACCATCTAATGCAATTACAACACATTATGCATTTCACAATTGCTATCACATAAAGTAATGCTCGTACGTCACACGTACCTTAAATCTCCGAAGTCCGAGCCAAACCTTGCTCGAGTTCCATGCTCCGAGGAACGATGTGCTAACACGATAAATTAATTCACAATTAATTACGATCATGCAACCCATGCTCAAGCACACCCATAACCCTCAAAAATATTGTCAACACACGACAATAAACCATTATCGAAAATTGCTCAAGAATTCCCCACAAATTTTCGAACCTTCACAACACAAATCGAACCCAATTAAACACCATAATTCATCTAAAATATGAATTAATCAATCAACAACACGAATAATCGCCCCACATGCCAAAACCCCCAAAGTCCGAATTCAAAGCCCTAAATTCGAATCCAATTCCTCAATTTCGAACACAATCAAGCATCATAATGCATCTAAACATGAATTAATCAATTACTAACAAGAATCATCGCTCCTTGTCAAAAGCCCCAATTTTTCGAACCCTAACTCACGAAATTAGAGCTGAAATTCGAACCAAATGCAACAAATATTTCGAACCACAAAAGTCTGAAATCATCGACTCAAAAACAGCTCACAAACGCCCCAAAAACACCAGAAAAATCGTACCAAAAACATACCAAAATCGAGCCCCAAAAATCGGATGAACTCCAGTTTTCGAACCCTACGCTTTCTGCAGAAATCCGAGCTCAAATCGCGACCAAACTTCAAATTGTTGGTATGGATGGAAGCGCCTGGAAGAGACGAATCCAACGACGGGTGGCACGCGCCGAACGGCGGCGGACGGCGGCGGGCCGACGACTTTTACGCGCGGGGGTCAAAGGGGATCGAGAAGTCAGCGTGCGCGAGGAGAGAGAGAGGAGGTGAAGAAAATGGCTCCGATAATTAAAATCTCGGGTTCAACTGGTATTTATAGCAAAAATACCCCGAAATACTAATAGCCCCACAAATACATCATGATTCATTAAAAATCATCTGTTTTCAAAAATTCTCTCTCTAACTCAAAAACCCCCTACCGGTGCCCACACCAAGCACCCGAGATTCCGAGTCACACTAAAAACCCAACTCACAGGTTTTCACCGAAATGAGAATACGATCTCAACCTCGGGATCCAACGATCCCAACTACTCAAATAGACGAGCCCGGAAGGCCCAACACTGCGATTAAACTCCAATTGCCACGTAAAACAACTTTACGGGTTATTAACACTCCGGGATTAACACCTATAATCCCTGGTCATCACAATATCCCCCACTAAAAGAATTTCGTCCTCGAAATTAGCACCGGTGTATCACGTAACACCCGGGCTACACAACTACATGAAGTCATAACCTCGATTCCTGACCATATCAGAACCGTCTTAAAAACCTCGAGAATACTTATCTCACATCGAACTCTGAAACAGAGCGACATACCAACATATCACCCAAGAGACCAAACATACCTCGATGCGGTTCATCCCAAAAGTCAGTCCCTCATGACTGCAAAACAACCAATACTTACGAATGTAGATCGGACAGTCATCCTTCGTTCTAATACCACTAGTAAGAACGCATCATGAATGACACCTCAACCGTGAGAACGTTGACCTCGTGTCAATCTCTGGAGTGGAATAGACTTCCAAATCCATCATAACGTCAAAGAGCGTCAGCACAACTCAACGCTAACAATCCAAAAGCAGTTAGTCAACTGAAACTGCAAGGATTTGAATCGCTCCCGATTCTATCGTAGATATCATTCAAAGACGTCTCTATCATGACTCACGATGTCTAACACACATCATTACGAGGAAAAACACTAGCATACCACGATGTACACATACCAAGCCTGGTTTCCACTTCCAAACCTCCTCCATCAAATGAGCAGTCGCATCATTGCAACTCAATTTGGGCAACTCACGGCCACAGATTCACACAAAAGACATCTCACAAGATGTCCACCTCCGGATATTCCAAGGATCACATCCTGATCATAATCAAACCATCGAGACTCCACAGAGTTCAAATTCTGAAAGGACATGCAATAAACCCATTGCATCCTCAACGCTTGTGTCGACAGCGACACCCAATAAATCCGAATTCCTGCCATCCCTTGGCAATTCTAGGATTTAACAATCCAAACTTGGGAAGGCTATCGCATAACTCGAAGGAAAACACCAACAAGGAAACACCTCAACCCACACAAGATAATCCCTCCTCAAAGGGTGTCAACTAACTTCACGATTGTTTCTCATAATCATCGTGCCATGGAGATTCCCAATCTCAAGGTGTTCAATATCTCTCATCAGAGATTTAGCCATCCAAAATAGCATAACTCTATGCTTGACAAAAAGGAAGTCAAAAACTAGCACCCGTACACTCACCGGTATACCTGCCTAAGCACTGACATCACATGAATACTCAATGCACTTGGCTCGGGTATCTACAACATACCCCTAAGCCCCAAACACAACTGTCAATTCTGAGTTATTCCCATCCAGAGGAGGATGATAATAGACGATCAACAACACGGCATGATTCCCAAAATCAACACCACACGTACCAACTTACCGAATCCTTCAAAGATTCCCAATTAGGTATAATACTACCTCCTTCCCCACAAGGGAAATGCTAACGAACTCGAGATCCACTAGTCTCGAACCACCGTTCGGAAAAACTGGATATAATAACACCCATTGCATCCCAAATGCACGGATTCCCCAGATCGAGTCAACAACGACTTGATGACTCTCTTATTGGTACTCCAACCTCATGAGCTGTCCCAGACAAGTCTCACCAAGATTAAACATAAACGTATACACGTTTCAGTGAGGCATGCACAACCTCAACCTCAAATGACGTAGTGACTACTAAAGCCCACCATAATCCACATCGTATCACTTTACGATTTGCCAAACTTGGTTCCAACGAGCAGTATCATGGCTCCAACAATCACACTATATCATTCCCCCAATATCTGGCTAGCAAAGCGTTGTCTCCATAGGCTCAATCAAGCCCACCAACAAACCATATGTTCCATCTCGGTATGCCATACCGTACAAACCGTTAGAGTAATGGGTCATCGCCCAACATATCTCTAAAATACCAAGCACAATGGGCAACCCGGTGTCCTTGCTCACTTATGATACAATCATAATCCGTTAAGACTTATCCCACCCCCCCTCAGGGTGGGTGAAACCATGTCTACCCTACATCACAACACAAGCGAGTAGTTTCCTCAATGACTACTCTTACCACCAATCACTTGGCCCCAGCCAAACCAACGAGCATACCCAAGGGTATCATTGCTCGACAAATATATACTTCGAATATGTGCTGCGGTATAATTCCTATACGGCGCACCCAATAGTTCCTCGAGCAACTTGCTCGGCATAATGGTCTCGTCAACTAGTGACTCAGACACTACCATGTGCCCACCAAGGCACTCAAACCATATAACCAAATACATAACATAAATGTATTAATCATCAAAACGACGCCACACGTCTACATAGAACATCAACTATGTCATCGTCATCCCGTGACGGTATATGTCAACATATGACATCCAACTAACATCGTCAAACATACATCGTCAAACACATGGCATATATATAGCAACACATAGTATCCACAATAATGCTAACACAAGTAATATGCCATACCTCATCGCTATCAATATAGCGGCATACATGTCTCCGTCGCTCGATAATAGTACGTAGTCAGCACCCATCGCTCGAAGGCGGCAAAATCCTGTGCTGAGCACATAGCGGCACAATCCATCGCTATAGAATCGACGGCATGATACCTCGTCATATAATAAGTGGCATGAAACCTCGCTATACACCTGAGCATGAATCATCGTCCACATAATAGAGGAAAGAGGCATCGCTAGCAATATATCCGGCGGCAAGAACCATCGCCAATCAATATAGCGGAATGAATCATCGCTATCCATATACATGGCGGCAAGAACCATCGCCAGTCAATATAGCGGAATAAACCATCGGTATCAATATACATGGCGGCAAGAACCATCGCCAGTCAATATAGCGGCATGAACCATCGCTATCAATATACATGGCGGCAAGAACCATCGCCAGTCAATATAGCGGCATGAACCATCGCTATCAATATACATGGCGGCAAGAACCATCGCCAGTCAATATAGCGGCATGAACCATCGCTATCAATATACATGGCGGCAAGAACCATCGTCAGTCAATATAGCGGCATGAACCATCGCTATCAATATCCATGGCGGCAAGAACCATCGCCAGTCAATATAGCCGATCCCTAGTCATTGTCACGGTAGTGTATTTTAATGCCCCTCGCTCAAGTAAAAACATGCGGTACTCCCACCCCTCGCTTCACATATAGGCGGCATAGAATAACCTCGCTTAAATGGACATACGGTACTCCCACCCCTCGCCTCACATTTTAGCGGCAAATATTCTTTCCTCGCCTCATATGCTAACCACGCTTCAATGTGACATGCGGCGCTCCCACCCCTCGCTTCACATTTTAGCGGCACAAAATAATAAATAGCGGCAAGCATTTAAAATCATCACTCATCCATAACAATGACTCATGGGATATTCACCAATTTCATCCAAACCTGCATCACAAAGCATAATCCATATACCAACATACATCATCATGAGTGTATTTTAATGCACCTCGCTCAAATGCGACATGCGGTACTCCCACCCCTCGCTTCAACATTTGGCGGCAAAGCATTAAAATCATCACTACATGTATACATGCAACCACAATGCATAATTCCAGGATGTATATAAAATGCAGGTTACCGTTTCGTGTCTTTTCAACCATGGCATTAGCCTTTCCACGTCATAGTGTCCCTACAGGAACAATTCCAAACCATGAGCATACGATAATCCATATTCCACACAATATGATTATAATGAGTAAATGCATAAACTATGAGTACAAAGTACTTCCTGTATCCCAATGCATTTCAAAATGCTCCACTTGGTTGTCCCTGTGTCACAACTCACAATCATAATCAACAAGTTATATTATGATTCTATAGATGTCATGACATATAATCGTTTCACTATGATCACATATCACAAATGCACATAAGCAAAATAGTTGTGTCACACCACACTAACTACTATCATGCATAAATATGTGCTACTCATCCCTATCAGCATGTTCCAGGCCCTCAACAGCCCCAAAGAGCTAACCACTGCTCTGATACCACTAATGTAAGGACCCTCGTGCCCTTAACCCTTAATTAGTGTATTAACCATTATGTGTGGCACATGCTTTCAATAAAAAGTCAATCGGGAAGCTCAAATGATGCTTACAAAATTCCTTTAATATTCAACGTTATAAGATCATCTCTACTAACATATAGACTCATAGAGTTGCCCATCACCATTCCCATTTTGCCACTTTTCACATTGTGGACTTTTATAAAAATTTGGGCAGAGTCTCCCCGTAAATTGAGCTATCCCAAAACAAAAGCACATCATATAATATAATTCCCGGCCAGGGAATACACAATACCCAACAGAATACTGAACACAAAGTAAATTCCCAGCCAGGGAAGACACCACACATAAGACGACAAAAGTGGGTTTCAACACCCACATAATACACTAACGACTCTCATATCATTAGCAATTCTACCACAATTGCATGCAACATATAATTGTAAGTAACCCCATGAGCATACAACGCAGCGGAATAAAATTTTGGGATTACAAACCAGCGATCTATACATAGGGATTCATATCGGATTAGAGAATTACAAGTGTCTTACCCTTGTAGCGTGTTTGAAGCCGAATCCACGGAGCTGCACCACGTCCTACGCCTTCTCCGAGTCAATAGCAAAACACGAATGGTTTTGCCTCAACGGTATCCACACGATCGAATCGAATGAAGGGATGGTTTAATAACAAGTTGCTAGACTTGTTATTAATCCTATACACGAAACAAACTCGATTCACAATCGAAACAACCACCAAACCACCAAGAACCCCTCGACTTTGAAGGAGGCCGAGAGCTCTTGTGATGATGCGGCCGTTTTTCACTTGCTTGTGTAGGGTTTTGAGTGTTATGAATTGTCTTACAATTAATCACCTTGCAATCATATTAAATATAATTAATTAAAGGCTTTCTTAAAGCTTCATGGGCTTAAGCCCATGATTTAATTAATCCTTATGATAATTAATTAAGACTCCTCTTAATTATTTAATTCATCCCATAAATTCAATTTCCCTTCTCGATTTAATCTTTTGTGCGACCCGATAGGATCTCGTAATGTTGGCAGTGACATAAAATCTCATTTTATGTCGCAAGCATCGAGCGGTATCTAGCAACACATCGATGCTACCCAAATTACGAGAATGTCAATGACTCGACATAACCTTTAGAACTCGTGATAATATTAATCATGTAACTTAATCCCTTTGTCCTTTGTGTTTAGATTGAACACGAGTCATGGAATAGTCATACTCGTATATTCAATCTCTATTTCTTGATCCCCAAGTAGAACTAGAATAAACGAATAAGCTCGATATCTCATATCGACTCATTCGAGCATGGCCATGCATTTTAGTTCTCACTTGATCAAGGGCCAAACACATCTCCTGTTATATAGGAGGGACAAATCCTATCTCGATCAGTCAACATCCCTCTACATAATTCGTAGTGTATCCAATAGTCGCCTTTATAGTATACCCTGTTACGGGTAACGTTTGACGATATCAAGATACATAACTCCTTATGTTGGGATCTCTGATGATCACAAGTCGTAAGGATTACATACATTATTATCACTATGAGAATTGCATATGACGATCATATAACTATCCATGTTGCATTCTCATGGTGGGTCTGTTCAGTACATCGTTCTCTAACATGTACCCATATGTTGATTTGATATCTCATATCAATGAACAATTCATCGATCAACATATACTAGTCTCTACGTATTATCATTATCCCTTTCATGATAATACTTGACTAGGAACATCTTTAAGAATAATACAATATTATTCTAAGGACATTAACATATATATTAATTCACAATGCACAGTTAAAAGAATAATATACAATAATGAATTGCCATTCATAAATCCATAAACATTGTATGTCTTAAACAATCATCTAATGACTTGTCTTAGGGCATATCCCAACAAATCTCCCACTTGCACTAAGACCACTCAGACATATACCTAATGCCTAGAGATCTAGTATGACGATCATGCTTCTGCTGTGACAGCGGCTTCGTCAATGGGTCAGATACATTATCATCTGTTGGTACTTTGCATATTTTAACATCTCCCCTTTCAACGATTTCTCGAATGAAATGGAAACGCCTAAGTATGTGCTTGGATCTTTGGTGAGATCTTGGTTCCTTAGCCAATGCGATCGCTCCATTGTTGTCACAATAGAGTACTATCGGATCTTTAATGCTAGGCACCACTCCCAGTTCAGAAATGAACTTCCTCATCCAAACAGCTTCCTTTGCTGCATCCGAGGCAGCAATATACTCAGCTTCCGTTGTAGAATCGGCTACTGTTTCTTGCTTTGAACTCTTCCAGCTCACAGCACCTCCATACAGGCAATACACATATCCAGATTGCGATCGAAAATCATCTTTGTCGGTTTGGAAGCTCGCATCAGTGTAACCCATTACATTGAGCTCTTCCTCACCTCCATAAATCAAGAATGTATCCTTAGTCCTTCTCAAGTACTTCAGGATGTTCTTGACAGCAATCCAGTGACCTTCACCTGGATCAACTTGATATCTGCTCGTCATGCTCAAAGCATACGATACATCGGGACGAGTACATATCATGGCATACATGATAGATCCAATAGCTGATGCGTATGGAATCTTACTCATGCGTTGTCTCTCATCTGGTGTTCAAGGACACTGTTCCTTCGAGAGATAAATACCATGTGTCATAGGCACGAATCCTTTCTTGGATTCTTGCATGCTAAACCTTTTAAGCACCTTGTCTATGTATGTACTTTGACTTAGACCAAGAAGCCTTCTCGATCTATCTCTATAGATCTTGATTCCTAACACATAGGTAGCTTCTCCTAAGTCTTTCATCGAAAAGCAGTTCCCTAGCCAAATCTTTACAGATTGCAAGGCAGGGATATCATTTCCAATAAGAAGTATGTCATCTACATACAACACTAGGAAAATGATTACGCTCCCACTGACCTTCTTGTAGACACAAGGTTCATCTTCATTTTTGATAAAACCAAACTCTTTGATTGCATCATCAAAACGAAGATTCCAACTCCGAGAAGCTTGCTTCAATCCATAAATGGATCGTTGTAGCTTGCATATCTTTCCAGCATCCTTTGGATCGACAAAACCCTCGGGTTGTGTCATGTACACATCCTCGAGCAGATTTCCATTAAGGAAAGCTGTTTTGACATCCATCTGCCAGATTTCATAATCATGAAATGCAGCTATTGCAAGTAAGATCCTTATGGATTTAACCATGGCCACTGGTGAAAAGGTTTCATCATAGTCAATACCATGAATTTGTTTGAATCCTTTTGCAACCAGCCGACCTTTATAGGTTTGTACATTACCATCCATATCGGTCTTTTTCTTGAAAATCCATTTGCACCCTATGGGTCGTACCCCTTCAGGTGGATCAACCAAAGTCCATACTTGGTTTGCATACATGGATTCCATCTCAGATTTCATGGCTTCTTGCCATTTCTCAGAATCATTGCCCATTATAGCTTGTTGATAAGATGACGGCTCATCCTCATCAATAAGTAGTAAGTCACCTTGTTGAGTCACAAGAAATCCATATCTCTCTGGCTCCCGGTGTACTCTTACAGACCTACGCTGGGCTTGTGTCTCTTGAGCAGGTGCTTCTTCCACAACAGTTTGTGGTGCCTGCTCTGTTTCCATCTCAATTTCAGGTTCAGTGTTTTCTTGTGGTTGAACTTCACTAAGTTCTATTTTTCTCCCACTGGTTTTTCTAGAAATAAATTCTCTTTCAAGAAATACACCAGTCCGAGCAACAACTATTTTGTTCTCGGTGGGATAATAGAAATAGTATCCTTTCGTTTCCTTAGGATACCCCACAAATAAACACTTATCAGATTTGGGTCCAAGTTTGTTAGTGGCGTGACGTCTAACGAAAGCCTCACAACCCCAAATCTTCATAAAAGACATACTGGGACGCTTCCCAGTCCATATCTAATATGGTGTCTTTTCCACTGATTTAGATGGAACACGGTTCAGTAAGAAAATCGCTGTTTCTAGAGCGTGTCCCCAAAATGATATCGAAAGATCTGCATGACTCATCATTGATCTAACCATGTCTAACAAGGTTCGATTTCTCCTCTCGGATACACCATTCCATTGTGGAGTATACGGAGGAGTGAGTTGTGGGACTATCCCACACTCCTTTAGATAGTCATGAAACTCTTGGCTTAAGTATTCTCCTCCTCGATCTGATCGAAGGATTTTGATACTTTTGCCAAGTTGGTTTTGTACTTCATTCTTGAAATCTTTGAACTTTTCAAAGGTTTCATGTTTATGTTTCATTAGGTACACATACCCATATCTACTGAGGTCATCAGTAAATGTAACGAAGTATTGAAAACCACCTCTAGCTTGTGTACTTATTGGTCCACATACATCACTATGTATTAGTCCCAATAAAACATTTGCCCTTTCAACATGTCCCTTGAAAGGGGCTTTAGTCATCTTGCCCATTAAACAAGATTCGCATGTTTCATATGATTCAAAATCAAATGAATCTAATACTCCATCCTTATGAAGTTTAGATATGCGGTTCTCGTTTATGTGGCCCAAGCGATAGTGCCAGAGATAAGCGGATTACAATCATTATTTTTAATCCTTTTAGTATTTATGTTATAGATAGGTATATCAAGATTTAATACATAAAGACCATTCACCATTTGTGCATCAGCATAAAACATATCATTTAAATAAAGAGAACAACAATTGTCCTTTATTATAAATGAAAAACCATACTTGTCCAAACAAGAAATAGATATAATGTTTTTAGTAATTGAAGGCACAAAATAACAGTCTTTTAAAATCAACGATAAACCAGAAGGTAAAGCTAAATGATAATCTCCTATAGCTAATGCAGCAACTCTTGCTCCATTTCCAACTCGGAGATCAACTTCACCTTTTGCCAATGCCCTACTCCTTTTGAGATCCTGCACATTTACACAAATGTGAGATCCACATCCAGTATCTAATACCCAAGATGAAGAAGTAGATAAATTGACTTCTATAACAAAAATACCTGAAGCGGAAGTCACACTTCCTTTCTTTAGATCCTCCAGATATACTTTGCAGTTTCTTTTCCAATGGCCGGTCTCACCGCAATGGAAACAGTTCCCTTCCTTTGCTATCCCTCCCTTTGGCTTTAGTGCAGAAGACTTTGGCTTAGATTTAGCAAAGACCTTCTTTGCTTTCTTGTTGCCTTTAGTTTTGGCCCTTCCTTTGCCTTTATTCACAATAAGGACATTTGTGGCCTTAGTCTTCTTAGTGTTTGCTTCATATGTTCTCAACATACCAAGCAACTGGGGCAGAGTCTTTTCCATATCAGTCATATTGTAATTTACTACAAATTGACTGAAGCTCTCCGGCAACGATTGCAAGATTACATCGGTGGCCAACTCTTGGTCCAATGGAAAACCTAGCTTGTCCAGATTCTCAATGTACCCAATCATCTTGAGCACATGAGTTCCAACTAAGCTTCCTTCTACCATCCTGCACTGGAATAACGCTTTAGAGACGTCATACCTCTCTTGTCTAGCTTGCTGTTGGTACAACTGCTTTAAGTGTTCGATCATATCGAACGCCTCCATTTCCTCATGTTGCTTCTGAAGCTCAGAGTTCATAGTGGCAAGCATGAGGCACCCAACATCAAGTGCGTCACTCTGATGCTTCTTGTAAGCATCTTTTTCAGCTCTTGTAGCTGTTAGGGGAGGTTCCTCAGCGAGCAAGGGTTCCTCTAGAACATATTGTTTCTTTTCTTGTTTGAGGACTATCCTCAAGTTCCTATGCCAGTCTAGGAAATTTGTCCCATTTAATTTGTCCTTCTCAAGGACCGATCGCAGTGATAAAGTGCTAGTAACGTTTGTAGTTGCCATGGATATCTACAATATAAATATGCAAAATAAGTTTATGATTTAAATCATTTAACATGGTCTTATATTAAATGATACTCCCACTATTTTGTTTGAAAAATATCAACCCTCGAAACCTTTAGTGGGCCAAGATCCATATTTCACTTAATCTTGAGTTAGCTTTGGCTAATCGCCCAAGACTCGGTTATTTAGGTAGACAACACTTTGTCAATTACATCACATATAATTCTTGGATAGTTGGACGAACAACACTTTGTTCAATTCATCAAATGAATTATAATCCAACCCATGCCTCTAGGTTCCCAATCCTATTGAGATAACCTAGTTAAGTCGTACCCAATTAAAGTATGACGGATATCACTTTTATCCTTTCGCGCCTTACTAAGATTGCCACGGTGCTTTGCTTTGGCAAACCCACACATGTACAATCGAAGTTATTGACGAGTACTTTTATTTGGAAGGCATCTAAAACTTAATATTTTAGAGGGATTTATTGATCTCATGATTAATTTGATAATTTAAAATATGTCCACTACATATAGTTGTATACATATCTACATATATGTGTAATACTATTATCAAACTAAAACATAAGATAAATCATGCATCAACATACATAATTAAAACGTGACATGGTTATAGCCCCTACTAATGAGTTTCTCAAGCCAATGAGAAACTCCTATGAGTCAACCTAAGGTAACTTCATAAGCACCTTCCTTTGGCTCCAATTTGTGAATGGCCTCCTCATCCCGGCACGATGCTCCATCTTCATTGATCACCATCAATAAAATAAACTACACTATTTTACAAGATATAGAATTCCTCGATTCACATTCGAGGGGAACATAGGGGAGGGATAACATTTAGAATGAAATAGAGAAAGGCACGACACGCAGGTCGTATTATAAATTACAATCATTCACAAATCCTATCTAATAGGTCAAAGGGCTATAACCACGCACCATGCTCAAACAACACATAAAGCATGCATTAACATTTAATTAATTAAATTCTAAACATTAAATTTAATTCTAATTAAAACTGTAAAATAATTTTTGAAAAATTATCGTACGCTCGGGACATCACATGCCACGAACTAAAGCGACTAAAACACGAACCACCATGATTCGAACCAAAACCCACGGCTGGACCAATAGTGGGCCTAGGGTCGAAACCCTAGCCCATGGCCGAGCCATGGTCCATGCGGCGGCTTGGGTGCGGCGCTGCTAGGGTTCAAAACCCTAGCCGCCTTGCACCATCTTGATTCTATCGAGCCAACTTGCACCTTCTCAATACTTTATCGAGCCAAAAGAGTTCAAAACCCTAGATAGTGCGACGGCTTGACCCATGCTCGAGTCAGGGACCGAACCCTAGCTCTTAGGCGGCGGCCGAGAGGCCAATTTGACTAGGGTTCAAAACCCTAGCCACTTTGTAGCGGCGGCCGAGCCATGGTGACTAGGGTTCGAAACCCTAGCACCTTGGTGGCCTCGGCCGTGAGCCTACACGAGCCATGTTCCGGTTTTTGATCACGAATTATCATATATTTCGATCCGTCAATTATATCATATATATTATCATACGATGATCTTCACAAAATCAATTTTTCCATATCATATATGAAAATACAGTTTTAAATAGCATGCAATATTAATTCTAACATGATTAAACTATTTAACCACATAAAATCCGATATGAGCCTTGAACCTGGCTCTGATACCACTGTAAGTAACCCCATGAGCATACAACGCAGCGGAATAAAATTTTGGGATTACAAACCAGCGATCTATACATAGGGATTCATATCGGATTAGAGAATTACAAGTGTCTTACCCTTGTAGCGTGTTTGAAGCCGAATCCACGGAGCTGCACCACGTCCTACGCCTTCTCCGAGTCAATAGCAAAACACGAATGGTTTTGCCTCAACGGTATCCACACGATCGAATCGAATGAAGGGATGGTTTAATAACAAGTTGCTAGACTTGTTATTAATCCTATACACGAAACAAACTCGATTCACAATCGAAACAACCACCAAACCACCAAGAACCCCTCGACTTTGAAGGAGGCCGAGAGCTCTTGTGATGATGCGGCCGTTTTTCACTTGCTTGTGTAGGGTTTTGAGTGTTATGAATTGTCTTACAATTAATCACCTTGCAATCATATTAAATATAATTAATTAAAGGCTTTCTTAAAGCTTCATGGGCTTAAGCCCATGATTTAATTAATCCTTATGATAATTAATTAAGACTCCTCTTAATTATTTAATTCATCCCATGAATTCAATTTCCCTTCTCGATTTAATCTTTTGTGCGACCCGATAGGATCTCGTAATGTTGGCAGTGACATAAAATCTCATTTTATGTCGCAAGCATCGAGCGGTATCTAGCAACACATCGATGCTACCCAAATTACGAGAATGTCAATGACTCGACATAACCTTTAGAACTCGTGATAATATTAATCATGTAACTTAATCCCTTTGTCCTTTGTGTTTAGATTGAACACGAGTCATGGAATAGTCATACTCGTATATTCAATCTCTATTTCTTGATCCCCAAGTAGAACTAGAATAAACGAATAAGCTCGATATCTCATATCGACTCATTCGAGCATGGCCATGCATTTTAGTTCTCACTTGATCAAGGGCCAAACACATCTCCTGTTATATAGGAGGGACAAATCCTATCTCGATCAGTCAACATCCCTCTACATAATTCGTAGTGTATCCAATAGTCGCCTTTATAGTATACCCTGTTACGGGTAACGTTTGACGATATCAAGATACATAACTCCTTATGTTGGGATCTCTGATGATCACAAGTCGTAAGGATTACATACATTATTATCACTATGAGAATTGCATATGACGATCATATAACTATCCATGTTGCATTCTCATGGTGGGTCTGTTCAGTACATCGTTCTCTAACATGTACCCATATGTTGATTTGATATCTCATATCAATGAACAATTCATCGATCAACATATACTAGTCTCTACGTATTATCATTATCCCTTTCATGATAATACTTGACTAGGAACATCTTTAAGAATAATACAATATTATTCTAAGGACATTAACATATATATTAATTCACAATGCACAGTTAAAAGAATAATATACAATAATGAATTGCCATTCATAAATCCATAAACATTGTATGTCTTAAACAATCATCTAATGACTTGTCTTAGGGCATATCCCAACAATAATGAAAGAGAGAAAGGCTCATGCCTTTATATACAACCCATATACAAGAATATCCATGCTCACAAGCGAGCATCATAAATGTGTATATAAACCCCGGGTGTATATAAGTACTCTATACGATACCGTGCTCCATCAAGCCCTGGTACCACGATCCTGTGAGTGCATCCAATCAACAGCTCGAGCCCAGCTCCATAGCCATCGATGCACCTGTTCACCTGCCCCAACAGAGACAGCCCCCAACGGGGTGAGCATACCAATACACAAAATCTCATAATCACAATAATGAAATTCATAATTTACAACACAAGTAAATATTAATGAATTTTAAATGATACTCCCAGGATGGCAACATCCTCATCCGGGATTCCGTGTACTGTCCCTGTTCTCACAATCATCAAACTCATCAAATCTCATAAATCAGTAAATCAACACATTGATTTAACTCATAGCATGCCTGATTCTCAAATATCAATAATTAATGACTCCAAATTCATTATACATGCAAACATAGATATCTCGATATCTAATACTGATTTCAACTTTGCTACCAATCACAGATAGCTCAAATGCCTAGCATTTATTTTACAAATTCTCCATTATACTTAGACATCTCACATGTCTCATATCGAATACATGATCCCACGATCATTCTCAGGCATCTCAAATGCCATACAAAAGTCATATAAACCCAGTACCCCATATCTCTTATAAGGTCATACTACTCTAGTACTACGCACACTTGTGGCAGCGATATCAACACTAGGTCATTCCATAGTCATATCAACACATATATGTATATAGCCATACCCACAACCATCTAATGCAATTACAACACATTATGCATTTCACAATTGCTATCACATAAAGTAATGCTCGTACGTCACACGTACCTTAAATCTCCGAAGTCCGAGCCAAACCTTGCTCGAGTTCCATGCTCCGAGGAACGATGTGCTAACACGATAAATTAATTCACAATTAATTACGATCATGCAACCCATGCTCAAGCACACCCATAACCCTCAAAAATATTGTCAACACACGACAATAAACCATTATCGAAAATTGCTCAAGAATTCCCCACAAATTTTCGAACCTTCACAACACAAATCGAACCCAATTAAACACCATAATTCATCTAAAATATGAATTAATCAATCAACAACACGAATAATCGCCCCACATGCCAAAACCCCCAAAGTCCGAATTCAAAGCCCTAAATTCGAATCCAATTCCTCAATTTCGAACACAATCAAGCATCATAATGCATCTAAACATGAATTAATCAATTACTAACAAGAATCATCGCTCCTTGTCAAAAGCCCCAATTTTTCGAACCCTAACTCACGAAATTAGAGCTGAAATTCGAACCAAATGCAACAAATATTTCGAACCACAAAAGTCTGAAATCATCGACTCAAAAACAGCTCACAAACGCCCCAAAAACACCAGAAAAATCGTACCAAAAACATACCAAAATCGAGCCCCAAAAATCGGATGAACTCCAGTTTTCGAACCCTACGCTTTCTGCAGAAATCCGAGCTCAAATCGCGACCAAACTTCAAATTGTTGGTATGGATGGAAGCGCCTGGAAGAGACGAATCCAACGGCGGGTGGCACGCGCCGAACGGCGGCCGGACGGCGGCGGGCCGACGACTTTTACGCGCGGGGGTCAAAGGGGATCGAGAAGTCAGCGTGCGCGAGGAGAGAGAGAGGAGGTGAAGAAAATGGCTCCGATAATTAAAATCTCGGGTTCAACTGGTATTTATAGCAAAAATACCCCGAAATACTAATAGCCCCACAAATACATCATGATTCATTAAAAATCATCTGTTTTCAAAAATTCTCTCTCTAACTCAAAAACCCCCTACCGGTGCCCACACCAAGCACCCGAGATTCCGAGTCACACTAAAAACCCAACTCACAGGTTTTCATCGAAATGAGAATACGATCTCAACCTCGGGATCCAACGATCCCAACTACTCAAATAGACGAGCCCGGAAGGCCCAACACTGCGATTAAACTTCAATTGCCACGTAAAACAACTTTACGGGTTATTAACACTCCGGGATTAACACCTATAATCCCTGGTCATCACAATGGCACTACCAGAAGGTATACCAATCTTGGTTGGGACTATCAAGGAAGATGAAGTTTCAACCAGACGTGCATGGGGTCTTTGGGTTTGTCTAACAGAAATGGACAAAGTCAAATAATCATTCAAGTTCTTTCAGAGTTCAGCCAACGGAACTTTCATGCTGAATTCCATGACAAGAAACCTCAACAAGATTTGCCGAAGAACTCTTTGAATCGAAAAGAAGAATTCTTTGGGAAAACAAGATTACGGCGAGAAAAGAAACTTACCGTAAATTCTGCAACATGACACACGTTGGCCGATGGATTGACCATATTTGCCAAGCATGCTCGGAGCAGAAAGAACCAGAGTTTGGAATAGGATTCCGTTCCAAACCCGACAGATCAGAGGCAGGAAAAGACAAAAGACTTGCTGACAAGAGAGCCCGTTTTCCTAAAGCTCGGGGACCACAAAAACCAATAATGTAAATATTCCTCGACAAAGGAAAAGGTGTGGACCATTACAAATTAGTATGCATACTGTTCAACGCACGCAGACAAAATATTAGACAACTCACGAGAAAAGTTGGCATAACCAGACAAAGATGCCGAACCACGTGAAAGTTAAGGCACACTCACGGGCGCACCTAACAATTATCAAGATTTGGAATCCGAAGTTGAAGTCCGGATTCATGCCTATATAGGGTACTCATTCAGGAAGCTAAGGACATCGAAAATTCTCCATCGTTTTCTGAGAATAAAAATTGTAGTCTCCAAGCTTTGTAATTCTTCAACTTTCATAGCTTGATAATATTTTCTTCTTTCTTTCTTTTGCAATCATTTGTAATATTGTTTTGATTGAGTTTCAGTTTATGTGTTCTTAAGTCAAGTCTCATCTATATGAGAGGCTAAACAAGTCTGTCTCCTCCCAAAATGAGACTTTTAATGTATTTCATATTATAAGTATTCCAGAATAAAAATAAGGTTGTTGCCCATCTATCTCCCAGATTTCTTTAAATCATTCTTATATCTTGATTATACCTTACGCCCTAAGGTAGGAAACGAATTAGGGATGTGCTGCGGTTTCTGAAGGAGTCGGATAATTGGCAGACTAACCTCGTCTGTGAGCTGAGGTTGGATGGTGAGGAGCCATTCGTAAAACAATCTGGAGGCAGTAAGTTTTCGACTGGTGGCTTTGCGACCCACCTCACCCGGTGCCGTTATAGTCAAAATGGTATATTTCAGTTTGTTAAAAATTTATTGTAATACGAAAGCATGGTGGGCCTGTTATTTATTTTACATATAATAAGGTAATTTTTGGGCTTAATATGAACTATGACTCCTTTGCAAATGTATGCTCTTGAGTTTTCTCGAGATGACAGAAACTGAAGGATTTCATGTTTATTAAAGCCCTTGCATGACAAATTCATATAATAAAGGGTATTATGGTCTTAAAAAAGAAGGGATGGAGTAAACATTAAGTTTATTTCAAACTAGGGAGGAATTTCTTAATATTTTATAGGGGGAGTAAATTCAAAATGGAAAGTAGGTTTGTGGAGTTTTTTCCAATTTCCTCTTATTGTGTATCATATGTATACCCGGATATTGATTTCTAAAATGCTCTAAACGAATTTATAAATGAACTGTTTCTGTTACGGTTCATAACCCGTCAGTTATAGTTACAGACAAATTAACGGTTACGGTTACTATAAACCTTCTGTTATGGTTGCAGTTCCACCCTTAATTTTCAAAAAACTTGAAAAAAATAATGTTAGAAATGTAAAAATAAATGTTTGATTATGTTTTTTCTCCATGAAATAATCAAAACATTACGCGATTAAATCCAGTCTCGAATAATCGATTATAAAATATTTGTTTTGATTAATATATATAAATTATGATACCCAAATTAGTTCAAGAACACTCTTATAACTCAATGGTAGTACATTAAAGATATAAAAAAATTAAAAAGAAACCAATGAATCGGTGCTTAACCGCAAATCCATGGGTTTATAAATTAGGATCTGTATAATCCCGCCTATAAACGGGTCGATTATCGATCCATCATATTGAGTCAACAGGTACCATTTACGGATCAAAACCGTGATTGAGCACAGGAAGACATCACATGCTTTCACTTAAAGTCGATTTTATTTAATGATGCGGTGGGGTATTTTTGAGTTTTACCACTTTAGCAACCGTCAAGTGTCACTTCAAGTCCATTTAAACGTGAATACATAAAATAGGAAAATGATTACATTATTTTTAGAAATCATCATTATCTTATAATAATAATAATGATGATATGGAGTGTTAAAACTGGTTAAGAAAAATATAAAAAATTTGGCATTTATCTTGTCACTACATGAGTGACGTGATCAGTGACATCATCACAAGAGCAACCATCACAATTGCTTCTTGGTTATGCACTCTCCTGGTATGTTAATGACCTAAATTTATTAATGTATTAGATCTCACATAAAAAAATAGCACATCGATAAATTTAGGTCATTGATTTAATAAAGTGTAGTTCCTCATGGGATAGCCAAGAATAAAACCATCGCATATATGGGTGAGAAAAAAATCGGTTAAACCGAACTGACCGAACCGAATTATTTCGGAAATTCGGTTCGGTCAAATGGGAAATTCGATTTTTTTTTGTGAAAAATCAGTTAAATCGGTTCGGTTTCGATTATCAATTTTAAAAATCGGTTAAACCGATTTAATTTTAAATAATATATATTTTTTAATATGTTTAAAATAATTAGGTTTTGGGCTTTTGGTCATTGGGCCATGCTTTAATTTTGAAATGGGCCTAATTGCCTCTTTGTCCAAAACTTCAAAATGCAAATTGTTTTACATATAATTTGTAAAACTCTAATTATAGATGATGGAATAATGAAATCGGTCCAAAGATTTGATTTTTAAAATATCATTTTATTGTGAATATGTTAAACAGATGAGCAAAGTCTTGTACAATGGTGCTGTAGATTTTTTTGAATTGTTTTCTATTTTGTTTTATAAGATATCGGTTAATTCGGTTACCAACCGAATTAACCAATTTTTATTCGGTTTCGGTTAAATTAGCACCAATTAACCGTTTTTTATTCGGTTTCGGTTATATCGATTTTATCATGATAATCAATCGGTTCGGTTTTCTCCAAAATAATTAGGTTATTTCGATTTTGGTCTATTCGATTCGGTCGATAACCGGATAGACCGAATGCTCACCCCTGACATACAAGTTGACCACGACAAATTTTATGCAGAGAGGGTGACAAGTGTGCTGATATTTATATCATTTATAGTTGTTGTCCTAATTTTTTATCACTAAACTATTTTATTTATTTATATATTTAAAAATCATATTAATTAGTCAGACATGATTGATTTTTGGGCAAACTAACATAAAATATCCACATCCAAATTAAAAATTATATTCAATCCCCAATATCAGTAAAAATCATGTATCAGTCTGTACTCCATCTTTTTTCTTTGTTTTAACTCCATTGTAGTTTCAAATGACAAAAATGCCCTTGCTTTCTTCTTCTTCTTCTTCCCCAAACAATTTTTAGCTTATCATTATTTTTTTGTTCAATAAGCAGATCGAGGTCCAACCTTGTCACATTGGCTTCCCCTTTTTTGCCGGCCGTCAGTCTCAATGACAAGAAAAAGAATGAAACCATTGAATACTAATGTTTATAGGAACCCATTTCACCCGTTTCTATAATTTACAGTGTGTTCACGACTCTTCTCTATTTCCTTTTTTCTTCAAATTTTGCTCAATTTTCACCCTTTATTTCTAATGATGAGGAGATCATATTAAATCTGCATAAGAGTTTACCACAAGTGATGGAGGCGCCAAAAAATACCGATGATATATCTGTGAATCTTGATAGTTTTATTTCCTTCAGTTCTCAAATTCTTTGCCTCTTTCTCATTATTCTATTGTTTTATTATGTGTTTTTTGTTTAGATTTCTATGTAAGAATTGAATATGTATTCAATTATATGCAACTAACTGAAAATTAGATTGATTTTTTTTTAAAACTTTTCAAGTTACAAGAGAATTGCAATTTATTCATAAGAAATTTTGTTCCAGATCCTAATGGCCCAACATATACTGATACAACATGCTATACCATTCAAGACTGTTTCAAATTGTATTGAACGAAATTATGTTCTGTTGCGTATAGTTAAAAAACCCTGAATTGATTTTTTTAACAAAATAACCCCAAATAAATAATCAATTATCAAAATAACCTAAAATAAAAATTATTTCATAAATGACCTTACCCGCCAACTTGGTTGGCGTGTCCAAAAGGACACGCCAACCAAGTTGGCGTGGCCAACTTTCACGCCAACTTTCAAAAAGTTGGCCACGCCAACTTTCTCTTTAATTTTTTTTTTTTTTGTTTTTTTTTCTTTCCTTTTTTTAAAATAAAAAATAAATTTAAAATAAAATAAAATAAAAATATATACAAGTCAAATATTTGTATGAATTTGTTTTACGCACAATTCATAAATCAACTTAATATGATTAATTTAAATTGACTGACATATTATTTTATATGTTTTTTCTCTTTAAAATAAGCTATGTTGCACGGACCCAGTTAAAATGGTGCTGCTGGTTGTAGATTTCCTAATTCTTGATTGTATTGAATAAAAATATAAACATTTCAAACAAAAATATAAAAATATAAAAGTTGGCTGGTCGGCCGTGCCGGAAAATGCTTTTATGGTGATTTATATTTTTATTCAATTCAAGAATTAGGAAATCTTCAAACCTATTTTTTTTAAAAAAAAATCGAAAGTTCCCGTATCTAACCCGTGTCGGATACGTTCAGCGGCGTATCTTGACCGTATCCGAAATAAAAACTTATTTTTTATCCCCAGATACGCCATGTGGCGTATCCGATACGTATCGGTGTCGGTGCAACATAGAATATAAGTTTATTTTGAATTAATGTATAAGTTGAACGCAAATCAGATATATCAAAAGCATTTTCGGCTACATGGGATGTCACATGTTTGAAGACACTGACCCAGTTAAAATGGTGCTGATGGTTGGAGATTTCTTAATTCTTGAATTGAATAAAAATATAAATCACCATAAAAGTAAGCATTTTCGGGTGCAGGGGATGACGCCTATTTCAAGACACTGACCCAGTTAAAATGGTGCTGCATGTTGGAGATTTCCTAATTCTTGAATTGAATAAAGATATAAATCACCATAAAAGCATTTTCCGGCACGGCCGACCAGCCAACTTTTATATTTTTATATTTTTGTTTGAAATGTTTATATTTTTATTCAATACAACCAAGAATTAGGAAATCTACAACCAGCAGCACCATTTTAACTGGGTACGTGCAACATAGCTTATTTTAAAGAGAAAAAACATATAAAATAATATGTCAGTCAATTTAAACTAATCATATTGAGTTGATTTATAAATTGTGCGTAAAACAAATTCATATAGATATTGTGTTCTCCAGTGTGTTCAAAAAGGTCATGTTCAATTTTTTTATTTTTTATATGAATTGGTATTTTACATCACTTTTTCAGTATGAAATATATACAAAACTGGTATTAAATGTATTTAAAATCAGTATTAACTTAGTACAATATTGATATTAAAACATAATAATACATAAAAACATGAATAAGTGTACTGGTTCAAGTTTCAAATCTTTTATTCTGGATATATGAAATTGATACAATTCAACACTTTTCCATTTCAAATCTTGATATTAAATATAATAATACATAAAAATTTGTACTTGTGAAAATTACAACTATTTTTTATTATGAAATTGGTATTTTTCAACACTTTTCAGCATTAGGTGTGTACAAAATTGGTATTAAATCCATTTAAAATTAGTATTAATGTAGTACAAAGTTGGTATTAAAATAAAAAAATACATAAAAATATGTAATTGTGTAAATTACAACTATTTTATTTTTTGGTATGAAATTGGTACTATTCAACACCTTGTAAGTACTAATCATGTACAAAGTTAGTATTAAATCCATTTAAAATCGATATTTACGTAGTACAAAGTTGGTATTAAAATATAATAGTACATAAAAATATGTAATTGCGCAACTTAAAACTATTTATTTTTTGATTTGAAATTGGTATTATTCAAAACTTTTCCAGTATTAACTATGTATAAAGTTGATATTAAATCCATTAAAATGTATTACAAAGTATGTATTAAAATATAATAATACATAAAAATATGTAATTATGCATATTAAAACTATTTTTTTTTGTTTGAAATTGGTATTATTCAACACTTTTTTCAGTATTAACTACGTACAAAGTTGGTATTAAATCCATTTAAATCGGTATTAACATAGTATAATTTTGGTACTAAAACATAAAAATACATAAAATCATGTATTCCAGTAAATTTTAACTATTTTGTTTTTGTATGAAATTTGTACTTTTCAACACTTTACCAATATTAACTATATATACAAAGTTGGTATTAAATCTATTTAAAAACGCTATCAACGTAGAATATTTTTCGTATTAAAACATAATTGTAGGGTCTTCCTACCTTAACATCATCATAATAACGTATTATAGACTGAACATGCATTAATAACGTCTTAGGGTTCTGGTTGTAGCTTTGAGCTAATAGAATTACAGGCCGAAAATAAAATTTCAAACTTAATAATTACATTCCCATAAATGAATGCTAACATTATAGGTTTACACTACTCCTAGAGTAGAAACTATCCAAAATCATGTATCCTATATTCTTTCATGCTCCTTTTAGCTCACTGCCTCAATCCGACCCATAGCCCTTCAGTCCAAAAGTGTACCTACAGGAACAACCCATCATGAGCATGTACATCATTGCTTAACATCATAAGGTAATGGCATATAAATAAATGCATGAAAATAATCGTAACATATACTTCCTGGTTAATCGCATTAACCCACTTTGGTTGTCCCTGTTTCATAGTCATGCATATAATCATTAGTTCTTGACATAAATAATTAAAATCACACTTCACATATATGCTCATAATCAACAATGTTATTTAGAAATGGGGATGTTTCTGGCCTTGTTATGTCAGCGGAACAATTGGCCCCTCGCTTCGACATATAGCGGTACTGTGATACCCCTCGCTACACCTTGATAACGGGTGTATCTCCTCGCTAGCTATGTCAGCGGTAAGTACCTTCATCGCTTTCCCATAACAACTACCAGAACACTCTACCATTCTTCGATAACATAGTTAAATATACATCATCATCATCATCATATCATAACATCATCATCTTATAAACATCATCATCTTGTTAACATCATGTTAGTTCCGGACCTTATCGATGAGATTTTAAAGATGACAAAACAGTTCAGACCGGATCGATAGAAATCAGATTGACCAGATCAATCGGACTCAACAGAGCAAGATGGCAAAGCATTTCAGACCGGATCGATGGAAACTAGGCATACCAGATCGATCGGACATATCAGAGCAAACTGATAAAGAATAGTACATATCAGACCGGATCGATGGATTCCAGAATGACAAGATCGATGCTTCAGATCGATCTCAACCTTTATCAGATCAGAGCAGTCAAGGATACATAAAGGATGGCTTCTCAGTCCGAATCATCAACGGATATTTATTGCAGCATTTAATGCTGCAATTAATGCTACAAAGGACCAAAGACTGAAGATTGCCATAATAGGTAAGAAGACAAAGAAGAGCTTACCTGACGGTCGCCGAAAGCATATACCAGAACGGCAAGTATCCTGAAGAAGAAGATTGTAGCTTTCTCAGAGTCTAAAAAGAATCATAGCTGCACATTAAGGGAAACAATGCCGTTGCCACCTTCAACTATAAAAGGATGCAACAAACAGATGCAAAAGACTCTCGACTCTACAACTCACACTGATCAATTGAAAAATATACAAGAAAGCTAAACAGCACACGCTTACAAAGTACAGAAGCTTTCGAGCTGAAGTTATTCATTTAAGCGCAATTACTTTGTAACATTTGATCATTGTAGGATCACTGTGCGCATTGTGTACTGAAAAATAGAAGTGAGCAACATTTTGTAACTGTCAGACAGAGTGTGTCTGAGCAGGTTGAGTGACTAGGAGTTTCAGACTGGTAGTGAGGTAAATCCAGCCTGAATCGGGTTTGTACAACAGGATTGTATAAATCAAAGTCTTCTAGTATAAACCTTCCTTAATTGGAAGAAGGGGAGACGTAGAAGGATTACACCACCTTCGAACTTCCAGAAACATATCCTGTGTCTTATCATTCTGCACTTAGCCATCGAGCTGTTCTTACTTATACAAGAGCAGACCGTTTCCGCACTTACTTATTAGTGGTCTGTTCTGTTCAAAGAGTTGATTAAGTAACAGATTTCTTTCACTAATCAGAAAGAAATCACAAGGGATAAACTTTGTAAGGAGTGTTCATTCACCCCCCCCTCTAAACACTCCGGACCGATCCTAACAAGTGGTATCAGAGCCAGGTTATCTTAATCAGCACAAAGAATATTAAGCTGATGGCATCATTCAACAAAATCCCCATGTTCTCAAAAGAAGATTATGATGACTGGAGAATCAGAATGCAAGCTCACCTGGCAGCTCAGGATGACGACATGTGGTTCGTCATCACCGATGGACCAATGAAGATCCTAAAAATAAATACAGCAGTCGCCACTACCAGTGGAGAACCACAAATGGTAGAAAAAGACAGATCCCTCTGGACGAATGAGGATAGAAAGAAAGCAAACCTCGACAATGTGGCCAAAGACATCTTGTTCAAAACTTTGGACAAGAACATGTTCAGCAAAATCAAAATGTGCTCTACTGCCAAAGAAATTTGGGAGAAGATAGCACAGCTATGTGAAGGCAACGACCAGACCAAAGAAAACAAGTTAACTGTGGCTCTTCAAAGATTTGAGAGCATAAAGATGAAAAGTGGCGAAACTCTAAATGAGTTTGATGAAAGAGTCACCAGCATCATAAATGAACTGAATGGTCTGGGGAAGGAATATTCTAACAGAGAGATCGCTCTGAAAGTGATGAGAGCTCTGCCAAAGGAATGGGATGTAAAGACCATTGCCATGAGGGAATCAAAAGACCTTAACAAGGTTGAACTTCATGATCTGTTTGCAGACCTCAAGGCCTATGAGTTTGAACTAATAAGCAGAGGTGAAGCAGAGCCATTCATCTCTCAACCCAACAAGGCCCTGGCAGCCATCCCAGACCAGATCGCTTCAACATCAGACCGATCTGCTGAACAGATGAGTAACGATGCTATGTCATTATTTATAAAGAAATTCGGTAAATTTATGTCTAAAAATAAGAGGAACTTCAAACCCTCTCATCATTATAAATCAAGAAAAGATGATACTGTTAACGATCAGGCTTGCTACAATTGTGGTAAGACCGGACACTTTATTGCAGATTGCACCAGACCGAAGAAAGAAGAAAGGAAAGAGAAGCATCGTGATGATAGAAAGAAGAAGCACCACAAAGACCGCAAGAATCATGGAAAATCCCAAGAAGTCTTAGTTGCTGAGGAAGGAAACAGCAAATGGGCTCAGACTGATTCCGATTCAGACAGCTCTGAATACTCTTCCAGCGAAAGCGAAGAAGAGGTTCAATGTCTGATGGCAGATGAAGAAATGAGTCAGACAGATGAGGTATTCGAATTTGAATCAAATGATTTTACACGAGAAGAGCTCATGTCCGCACTGCAAGACATGGCAAATGATTATAGGATCTTAGCTGAATCATTTGAGAAGAATAAAGCCAAAATCAGTACTCAAATGGATGAGCACAACAAACCAAGCTGCTCTGAGCAGGGTGAGTGCAAAAATCTCCAAATCGAGCTGAATAAGCTGAAAATCTCTTATGATCAGCTCCATGAAGAAAATAAGAGAATTAGCACACAAAATGCTAAGCTCTCACATATATTCAAAACATGGACAAAATCCAGAACATCATTGGAAGAATTACAAGAAGCTCAAAGAAATGTCGGTGATTTCACCGGCATAGGCTTTGACACCAAAGAATGCACCAAAGATGAGTCTGAGCTGTTGCTGGTAAAGAATCAAGTCAAACAAATGACATTTGTTAAATCCAGCACAGTATATGAAACTGAAGCACCTAAGATTCAAACAGGAGTCTCTTACGTAAATCAAAATTTGAGAAAAGGGATTGGTTATGTCGACCAAGCCAACGATAAGGCACCAGCAAGATTTGTGTTTGTGAGACCAAATTCAAAAATGCAAGATCGAAGGCAAGGAAGACAATACAATTACTATAACTCAAAACCGATTCAACGAAGATATAGACTACCTTATGAAAATCAAAGGTTTTCACAGCGCACACATTATCACACACAACATCGAAACAGACCAGCACATAGCACACCCTACACACACAAGCCACTAAAGCTGATACAGGTGTGGGTTCCCAAAGGGCTAATCCGTTCTGGACCCAAATAGGATTGGGTACCAACAATAAATATGTGTGATGACAGGTACAGAAGAATCTCGCATCAAATTGGTACTTGGACAGCGGGTGCTCTCGTCACATGACTGGAAACATCAAGCTGCTGTCTGAAGTCACAGAATGCACTGGACCCAAAATCATCTTCGGAGATAACTCAAAGGGTAAGACCGTGGGCAAGGGTAAGATTGTCCATGGTAACATTATTATCAATGATGTGCTGTTAGTTGAAAATCTGTGCTATAATCTGATTAGTATCAGTCAACTCTGTGATAATGGTTATGCTGTAGAATTTCATAAACACACTTGCACTGTTAAATCATCAGACGGTATAACCATGCTCGTAGGAATCAGGAATGGAAACACATATAAGATTAACTGGAATCATGCTCAACCTGATAATCCTACTTGCTTCATCGCTAACAATGATAATAAACACTGGCTATGGCATAAGCGCTTGAATCATATCAACTTTAAGACCATTGCTAGCCTGTGTAAACATGATTTAGTTATCGGTCTGCCCAAGATCGACTTTGCTAAGGATAAGATCTGCGAAGCTTGCCAAATGGGCAAACAGATCAGATCATCCTTCAAAAACAAGAATGCCAAATCCTCCTCCCGCTGTTTAGAATTACTGCATATGGACTTGTTTGGTCCCATACCAATAACAAGTTTAGGGGGAATGCGGTATACTCTTGTTGTTATTGATGATTATTCACGCTTTACATGGACTATATTTCTGAGCAGTAAAGATCAGACCGGTCCGAAGTTGATAAAGCTGCTGAAACGCACTCAGAACGAGAAATCATCCAGCATAGACAGGATTCGAAGTGACAAAGGCACTGAGTTTTCAAATCAGAATCTTGAATCCTTTCTAGAAGATCATGGAATCAAGCATGAGTTTTCAGCCGCCAGAACTCCTCAACAGAATGGAGTTGCAGAACGAAGAAACAGAACGCTCAAGGAAGCAGCAAGAACAATGCTTGCTGATTCTGGAATCTCTCAAAAGTTCTGGGCAGAAGCTGTAAATACTGCTTGCTACACTCAAAACCGATCTATGATTAACAAGAAGCTGAATCTCACTCCATATGAAATATGGACTGGTAACAGACCATCTGTTTCTCACTTTCATGTATTTGGCTGTAAATGCTTCGTTCTCAACAATGGTAAGAGTCATCTTACAGCATTTGAAGCTAAGTCAGATAATGGTATATTCTTAGGATATTCATCAATTAGCAAAGCTTATCGAGTGTTTAATAATCGAACTTTAACTGTAGAAGAATCTGTTCATATAGTTTTTGATGAATCATTATGTGTTGAGGGCAACAAAGATTCAATTCAAAATCAGATGGAAAGTATCCATCTCGAAGCTAACAGTGATGATGAGATTGTAGCTAACAGGTCAAGAGACAATCCACCAGAACCAGAAGTGCCAGACAGACCGGATCAGGCCATTGAAGCTTCTTCAGATCGAGCTGATCCAGATACTCCTGACTCAAATATTAAAGTAGATGCAGATCATGCTGCTACTATTATTCCGACCGAACCAGACAATCCAGAGTCAAGCTATCGATGGACTAAGAAGCATCCACCTAATCTAGTGATTGGTCGTCCTTCTGCACCGATTAGAACCAGAGGACAGATGATGGATGAGTTCACTCATGCTGCTTTCATCTCAACTCTGGAACCCAAGAAGATCGATGAAGCTCTGACTGATTTCAACTGGATTAAAGCAATGCAAGAAGAGCTTAATCAATTCGAACAAAATCAAGTTTGGAGTCTAACTCCCAGACCAAGCGATCTGCCTGTTATTGGAACCAGATGGGTTTTCAGAAATAAGCTAGACGCCGATGGAACTGTGGTTAGAAACAAAGCCAGACTGGTGGCACAGGGATTCAGACAAGAAGAAGGAATCGACTTCGATGAATCATTTGCACCAGTCGCCAGACTTGAAGCAATCCGAATCTTTCTTGCATATGCTGCCTTTAAAGACTTCAAAGTATATCAGATGGACGTCAAGAGCGCCTTTCTTAATGGAAAGCTTCAGGAAGAAGTCTACATTGAGCAACCACCTGGATTTCAGAACCATTCGTATCCTAATCATGTATACCTACTGAATAAAGCAGTGTATGGTCTGAAACAAGCTCCAAGAGCCTGGTATGACACTCTATCTCAATTTCTGCTGAACCATGATTTTCAGATCGGTTCAGTAGATAAAACTCTCTTTAAATTCATTAAGGGGGAACATACCCTATTAGTTCAGATTTATGTTGATGACATAATCTTTGGGTCAACTAACCCCAAATTGTGCGAGAAATTTTCTAAGTTAATGCAGGGACAGTTCGAGATGAGCATGATGGGAGAATTGTCATTCTTTCTGGGTCTTCAAGTAAAACAGCTCAACAATGGCATTTTCATCAATCAGACCAAGTATACCAAAGAGCTCCTCAAGAGATTTGGAATGGAAACATGCTCAACTGCATCAACTCCAATGAGTCCAACAATCAAGTTAGACAAGGACGAAGGGGGAACGGCAGTTGAAGTAACCATGTATAGAGGACTCATCGGATCGCTATTGTATCTTACAGCGAGCCGGCCCGATATTATGTTTTCAGTCTGTATGTGCGCCAGATTTCAGACAGAACCAAAGCAATCACATTTCATTGCTGCCAAGCGTATTCTGAAATACTTAAAAGGATCTCAGAACGTTGGTCTTTGGTACTCCAAAGATTCAAACTTCAGCTTGATCGGATATTCAGACGCAGACTACGCTGGGTGTAAGATCGATCGTAAAAGCACCAGTGGAACATGTCAATTTCTAGGTGAAAGATTGATCTCTTGGTTCAGTAAGAAGCAGACATCTATTGCCACATCCACAGCTGAGGCAGAATACCTAGCCGCTGGAAGCTGTTGCGCTCAAATGCTCTGGATTCAACACCAGCTCAAAGACTACGGCATTCAAGCTGTTGACTCTCCGATATTTTGCGACAACACAAGTGCAATCGCTATAACGTATAATCCAGTTTTGCACTCTCGAACAAAGCACATTGATATTCGACATCATTTTATTCGAGATCATGTTGGCAAAAAGGAAATTCGGATCGAACACATTTCAACAGAGCAGCAAGCAGCAGACATCTTCACCAAACCACTTCCTGAGGCTAAGTTTAATTATTTCCGTCAAATTCTTGGTTTAATTGACTTATCTTAATTAGTTTATATGTTTTTATTCTTTTCGCTCTTAAAGATTTTTGTCACTACAGATCGATAATACAATGTTCAGAAAGACACAGACCGGTCCGAACTTTCAGACCGATCCTTGTCAGTCTGATTTTATCCTATGATCTGTTTGGACAATTATTTGTTTTTAAAAAAAAAAAAAAACAAAACAGCCCGGACTGATTAACCTTTTTAACTAGTTGTACTTTAACCGCCTTATCTTTCTTCATCCTGACCGTTTATTTTGAATAATTTATTTCTCAGTCTTGGAGATAAAGACACGTGTCTTCTCTCTCCTATTTAGCGGGCTGAACATTTCATACTTTTTCACTTTTTACAGTTTACCGCTTTCTACCTTCTTACTCTCCTACTCTCTTACTCTTCGCACCTTCTTTAAACTTCTTTCATATGGCTACCATCACTCATAACTCACTCTCCGTTGAGTTTGATGACATCTACAGGGGAGAAGATGCTGCGATGGTGTCCATTTTTAGAGCCCTGGAATCATCTGGTTTACGGAATTTTTTGGAATGCGGATCCGTTGTTTATGAACCAGAAATCCGCGAGCTGTTCGCCAACGCCGTCTCCCGGAAGTCATCCATCTCTACAACTGTCAAGGGCAAATCTTTCGAGATCTCGCCAACAACAATGGCCAAGACCTTTGGCCTCCCCAGTTCCGGCCTGACAGAGTTCGGACAGACTCCTCCAGCATCTCTCTTAGATCTTCAGGGGAAGATTTCTATTTCTGGCCACCGATTGCAACCCTCATTTAAGAAGAATGAAATGCTCTTTCATTTCCAGGTGCTGTGCGAAGTGGTAGCCAAGCCACTTTTGGGTAAAGCAGGAAGCTTCGATGCTGTAACCGCCGAGAAGTTCAGGGCTATGGCAGCTATTGTATCTGGACAGAAGATAAACTGGTCCATGATTTTGTTTGGAGTACTGCTGGAAACGGTGATTGCATCCAAGCACGCCGTATGCTTTGCTGTTCCTCTCAGCAAGCTCTTGGAGTCCTTAGGCCTCGAGCTGAGCAAGCCGTCTGCTCTCCGCCCCTTTAAGGTCCTTAACTCCAAAGGGCTTGCACTGCTGAAGTCCAAGGGTGCTCCGCCTACTCCTACAACTCTGGTCTCAGTCAAGATTGAGAAGGACGAGGAACAAGCTGATGTGCGCAAACCTCGGGTCAAGCGGAAGCTGACCATTCAGACTGACTCAGAAGAAACCCAGTCTGCTCACTCATCCCCAACCAAGCCACTTCCCAAAAAACCCCGAACCCAGATTACCAAACCAACCAGACATCTACCTCCACCCATACTGCCACCCACTAAAGCAACCCCTGCACCTCAACCCCCCACTCAGCCTTCACCAGCCTCAACCCCTGCACCCAAAGTCACCCTTAGAATTCCCTCTGCCAATCCCGTGGTCAAAGGGATAGTTATCACTGAGTTGGGTGACTATACCCAATCAGGGATTAAGTCCCCTTCCTCCACCGGCAAGGGAAAAGCCATTCTCACAGAACCCATCTCTTCTAAACCCAAATCTGCTGCACAGACTGCCATCGACATCGCTATGGAGGATGTTGATGAGAAGCTCGCTGAACTCCTTGTGGTCTTTGATGAATATGTCCAGTACCGGACTGTCAACCACATTGATATGTTCTACGGAAAGTTGCACAGACTGAAGAAGATGGAAGACGAGGTTCTGAGAGGCACAGAAACTGATGATGTTCGACTTGCGGTGCAGCGCAGAGCGTTATTTACGGCAAAACACAGATTCAGACTGGCCAATCTGCTTTTCACTGCCAAAAAGAAGAACTTCGATCCGCTTGCTCCTACTGCCAGAGATGATGGGGCTGTGATTGCTCAACTTGAGATGGACATTCATGCTCTATCCCTAGCTGTCCGCTTTCAACGACAGATGCTAGGTATCTCCACTCCAGCCACAAGCCCGGATCATCCTTCTGTCAGCAAGACTCTGGCAGAACCTTTTATCGAGGTTATTCCTTCTGCTGAAGCAAAACAGACAGAAGATCAGCCTGCAGAACTCGTACCAGAACAGACAGCGGAGCAGCCATTGCCTAATGCTCCGTCTGCAACAGATGATGAATCAATGAATGTTCTGTTGGATTCTCCGACAACATCTATTCCATTGAAGTCATCAGCCTCCCTTGCTCAAAACAGTCCAGCTGAAGAATGTGCAACAACTGAAGTACCAGACCTCCTCGATCCGGATTTGGTGGTATCTACAGTGGTTGCAGCTCTCCAAGATGAGGAACCTTCCAGTCCCCACTCTCCTCCGGGACCATCAGATGAAGATTTGGCATTCATTCATAGTTTTTCTTCGGATCTGGTCACTCTGATCCGATCCGAAAGTCATCAAGCTGCCATTTCTTCCATCGTGCCGATTGCTGAAGCAGATGATCCTGCTATGTCATCATCAGATCACTCTCCCAGCCAGCTATCTGATGCACATCCATCCCTGGCACGGACTATCCAGCACTTTTCTGATAACTGTCTGTCATTAACTCAACGAATTCTCGAAGTTCATCAAAGTCAAAGAGTCACAACTTTGGACTTTAATTCTTTCAAAGAGAAAATGACTGCCAGTATCGGAAGCCTCCAGCGCGGCATCAACGATCTGTTTTCTCAACAAGCCTCCTACAAGAACAGTCTGAGGAAAGAGCAGGTCGAGTTAGCCACTGAAGTCAGAGCATCTGTTTCTAACTCCCTCCGCGCTCAAGACGTTCGTCTTGACGCTATCAGCGCGCAGCTAGCTCAAGTTGTTGAATTCCTTCAAGAGATTGCTGCTGACAAAAAGGGGGAAAAGAAGACAGACTTCAAGCCGCCTCCAAGCTCAAGAAGATAGCAGTCTTAGTCATTTAACTTGTCAGACTGTCTGTATTTAGGATTTCTTGATGATCAATAAAATCCTTCTTTTGATTAAGTCCTTGTTCATTTATTTTGAACTTTAATAAAGGCTTAATAATAAAAGATTGAATCGATCAAACTTAATGATGTTCATTTATTTTGAACAAAGAAGTAATCGATCCAAAAGCATTCGCTTCAGAGCTCTTATCAAGACTGGTTAAAAAGACTTAGAAGCTAGGTTTTGTCATCATCAAAAAGGGGGAATTTGTTAGTTCCGGACCTTATCGATGAGATTTTAAAGATGACAAAACAGTTCAGACCGGATCGATAGAAATCAGATTGACCAGATCAATCGGACTCAACAGAGCAAGATGGCAAAGCATTTCAGACCGGATCGATGGAAACTAGGCATACCAGATCGATCGGACATATCAGAGCAAACTGATAAAGAATAGTACATATCAGACCGGATCGATGGATTCCAGAATGACAAGATCGATGCTTCAGATCGATCTCAACCTTTATCAGATCAGAGCAGTCAAGGATACATAAAGGATGGCTTCTCAGTCCGAATCATCAACGGATATTTATTGCAGCATTTAATGCTGCAATTAATGCTACAAAGGACCAAAGACTGAAGATTGCCATAATAGGTAAGAAGACAAAGAAGAGCTTACCTGACGGTCGCCGAAAGCATATACCAGAACGGCAAGTATCCTGAAGAAGAAGACTGTAGCTTTCTCAGAGTCTAAAAAGAATCATAGCTGCACATTAAGGGAAACAATGCCGTTGCCACCTTCAACTATAAAAGGATGCAACAAACAGATGCAAAAGACTCTCGACTCTACAACTCACACTGATCAATTGAAAAATATACAAGAAAGCTAAACAGCACACGCTTACAAAGTACAGAAGCTTTCGAGCTGAAGTTATTCATTTAAGCGCAATTACTTTGTAACATTTGATCATTGTAGGATCACTGTGCGCATTGTGTACTGAAAAATAGAAGTGAGCAACATTTTGTAACTGTCAGACAGAGTGTGTCGAGCAGGTTGAGTGACTAGGAGTTTCAGACTGGTAGTGAGGTAAATCCAGCCTGAATCGGGTTTGTACAACAGGATTGTATAAATCAAAGTCTTCTAGTATAAACCTTCCTTAATTGGAAGAAGGGGAGACGTAGAAGGATTACACCACCTTCGAACTTCCAGAAACATATCCTGTGTCTTATCATTCTGCACTTAGCCATCGAGCTGTTCTTACTTATACAAGAGCAGACCGTTTCCGCACTTACTTATTAGTGGTCTGTTCTGTTCAAAGAGTTGATTAAGTAACAGATTTCTTTCACTAATCAGAAAGAAATCACAAGGGATAAACTTTGTAAGGAGTGTTCATTCACCCCCCCCTCTAAACACTCCGGACCGATCCTAACACATCATCATCTTATAAACATCATCATCTTATCATAAACGTCCTCATAAACATCATATCATCTTTACTCATCATAAACATCATCATCATAAACTTACTTATCATAATCATCATCATAAACATCGTAAATACTTATGCAATCATTGCGTAGTCATAGTATAGGAGTGTGTTTTACCGTCCGATGCCCGTACGTTTCTTACGTACCTTAATTCCAAAAAAAAATGGAGAAGTTGAAGAACTTTATCTCCTTGAAGCTGTGGGTACCTGGGATGGTTCTACACAACCATACAAATCGATATTAGAAGTTAATTATAGTCCAATATCCAAATTCAACAAAATAAACATCATTTGCCATTTTTAAGCTGCTGGCGATCGATCGCTGCACGAGGCGATCGATCGCCTGACTTTTTGCCTCGCGGCGATCGATCACTTCATTTGAGGCGATCGATCGCTTGCTGTGTAAATCGCTACTGGCCTTCGGCGATCGATCGCCTCATATATGGCGATCGATCGCCACTTGCTGGTGCGCGATTTTTCACCATTTTTTAGCATTTTTCAAGCTCAACTTCATACCCTTCAAACCCAAACTTTCCAACAACTCAAACATCATCATAACTCACTAAAACCCACATAAAACACTTCAAGAAGCATACCCCAACCACATACATCACATACCCAAAATAAACCCACATAAAAACACAAAATGCTAACCCATTTCTAAACCAAACATCATTAAAACTTTAGGAAGGGTTCCATACCTCTTGAGGACTCCAAATCCTATAACAAATCTCACAAACAAGACTTTTGTGAAGATTCCTCCTTCCTCCTTTGCCAAATTTCGAAAAATGGGAAGTGGTAGGGTTTGAGAGTGAATTTGGGGATTTTAGAGTGATGGGGAAAAGTGGGGTAAAAAGGAGTGTATAGTGGGGTTAAAAGGGGTTTTGAAGATTAATTAAAATTGTACCCAACAATTAACATGATGTATAAAATACCCCAACATGGTATTTTAAAAGCATTTTACAAAAATGCAACAAACTTCCACTAAATTCATATCTTCCTCATAATTAACAACAAATGCAATTAAATCATGTTAACACCCCATTTCTAACATGCATAACATGCACCCTGAAATGCAACCCCGGGTCACGCCTACCATGTGACTAAGCATTTCAACAAGATAATTAATTTCAACACATAAATCAATTATCAACATAATTCATCATATAAACATAATTAATGCCCAAATTGCAATTAATTAATTTCGGGGCATCACAATACTCCCCTACTTATAAGATTTCGTCCAGGAAATCGCATGCACTTACCCCAAAAGGAAACTAAACATAAATAACATACCATAAAATAGTTCCGGGTAATGCTGCATCATATGCCGCTCCGTCTCCCACGTAGCCTCCTCGACACCCCGACGATCCCACTGAACTTTGACCATTGGTATAATCTTGCTTCGTAATCTGCGATCCTCTCGATCCAGAATTCTGACCGATCGTTCTACGTAGAATACATATTTGTTGTAATACTCAATTTGGTATAATTTGGTGATGAATTTCATATTTGTTTTGGTTTTATATTTGATTTATGAGAACAATTTATTGTGGTGAACTAGTGTGGATTTTGCTATATTGTGTATTGTGTTCTCCAGTGTGTTCAAAAAGGTCATGTTCAATTTTTTTATTTTTATATGAATTGGTATTTTACATCACTTTTTCAGTATGAAATACATACAAAACTGGTATTAAATGTATTTAAAATCAGTATTAACTTAGTACAATATTGATATTAAAACACAATAATACATAAAAACATGAATAAGTGTACTGGTTCAAGTTTCAAATCTTTTATTTTGAATATATGAAATTGATACAATTCAACACTTTTCCATTTCAAATCTTTTACTGATAGTAAAATATAATAATACATAAAAATTTGTACTTGTGAAAATTACAACTATTTTTAATTATGAAATTTGTATTTTTCAACACTTTTCAGTATTAGGTATGTAAAAAATTTGTATTAAATCCATTTAAAATTAGTATTAATGTAGTACAAAGTTGGTATTAAAATAAAAAAAATACGTAAAAATATGTAATCGTGTAAATTACAACTATTTTATTTTTTGGTATGAAATTGGTACTTTTCAACACTTTTCAAGTACTAACCATGTACAAAGTTAGTATTAAATCCATTTAAAATCGGTATTTACATAGTACAAAGTTGGTATTAAAATTTAATAGTACATAAAAACATGTAATTGTGCAACTTAAAACTATTTTTTTGATTTGAAATTGGTATTATTTAAAACTTTTCCAGTATTAACTATGTATAAAGTTGATATTAAATCCATTTAAAATTAGTATTAACGTATTACAAAGTATGAATTAAAATATAATAATACATAAAAACATGTAATTGTGCATATTAAAACTATTTTATTTTTTGGTTTGAAATTGCTATTATTCAACACTTTTTTCAGTATTAACTATGTACAAAGTTAGTATTAAATCCATTTAATTCGGTAACATAGTATAATTTTGGTACTAAAACATAAAATCATGTATTCTAGTAAATTTTAAATATATTTTTTTTGGTATGAAATTTGTACTTTTCAACACTTTTCAAGTACTAACTATATATACAAAGTTGGTATTAAATCTATTTAAAAACGGTATCAACATAGAATATTTTTGGTATTAAAACATAATAATACTTAATAACATGTATTTGTGCAAATTTCAAATCTTTTATTTGAATGCATGAAATTGGTGTTAAACCGATACAATTTTGGTACTAGTGATACTTGAAATTAATATTTAACTAACATAAATTTTGTATTAGTTACACTTCAAGTTGGTATTAAACTTCTATATCGAAGAAATAAACAATATCAATTTTAACCAACACTAACAATATTTCTATAGAATCAATTATATTGTTTGTTTGATATAGAAGATTAACATTAATATAGTTCATCTTATAGAAGTACTTAGTCTACTGGACGTAAGTCATCTTTTCTTCTTGTTGCATTCAAGTTTTTCGATTTTTTAATCTTATTTTATTGATATATTGTGTATGTCAAATGTCCTCTTGTTGAATTGTATAATTTAGGATTTTGAATAATTTTTTTATATTTAATATAAATTTCTGCAAGATGTGATAAATCATAAAATTGTTGAATTATGCCATTATTTTTTAACATATTATATTGCACTTAAAGTTGTTGTGTCTATGAAAATAAAATTGTTTTCCTAACTTTGAATATAAATGGATGAAACCACTACAATCGATGATATTAATTAGTTAAATAGATAACAAAAGGAGGGAAACTTCAAGGTTGAAGAAACATTAGTTAAATACATGATGCCATCTTCAAAACCTTTTGACGGAGATCTTCTTGGCATTACCGAGTTTTTTGTTCTTAATATACCATTGCTCATCTTGAGCGAGCTATTAGAAATATTGACTAATTTGTAGCATTTTATTATCCATATTTTACATATATGACATGGCAATCTTATGTGGCATACAACTGACTTTGTGAGCTTAGTTACAAACCAATTTCAAAAGTATGGCACACTGCCACATTCATAACTTTTGTAATTACTCCATTCAATAATTTCAAATCATTTGTATCTCTGTAATTCAATTCAATTTTAATTAATGAGACCCGCTCAATATTTTATTATAGTTTATTCATATTTTAATATATTCTACTCATATTTAAAATAAACATTTAAACATTTTAGATTTATTTATAATATAACTTTCTTAACTTAATTTTTTATTTTTAAATTTAAAGTTATCCAAAAATCATAAAATATTATAAAGTTTAAAAATTATATTTTCATATTATTATTTAATATACTGCCAATTTTTTTTTGTGATGTTTTTAAATTATATTTAAATTATCATTATTGATAACAAAAAATGAAAGATAATAGTTAAAAATGTTAATCGACAATAATATAAAATAAGAAAATAGATATTTAAAACAAAAAAAAAAATAGAAAATTGGTATGTAATACTACATTAATCATCATTTTCCTCTCCTCCAAATCGGTTCCAAATCTCTTCAACTAAATCCACTTGTAGTTGATGATTCATTGATATATTACAAATCCTTGCATGACTTTGAAGACACTTCTCGTACTCGGGAAGACGACTTAGGGAAATTTCAGGCCTGGATACACTTAAATTCATTTGATCATCCATATAATCAAATTGACGAACATATGAATCTCGTTCATCTGTGCATGGTTACACACACTCTCATTATTCTCCACTTGTTTCCTTGCACCAAATACGTGATGGGCCACTAACGATAGTGAATCGTGAGTAGAGCACCCCAAACGCTCTCTCCACATCTTTCCTAGCGGCCTTTTGTTTCTTTGCAACTAATTGTCGTTTTGGTCCATGAGCTAATGTGATTGACTTGACGAAGGTTGCCCAATTAGGATAGATTCCATCTGTGAGGTAGTATCCCAAATTGTAATTGTTACCATTGACAGAGAAGTTAACCTCCGGTGCTCTCCCTTCTAAGACCTCATGGAAGACCGGAGAACGATCTAACACATTATATCATTCAATGTACTGGAAGACAAAAAAAAGCATGCCATATCCACAAATCTTGTGAAGCAACAGCTTCAAGCATAATAGTTGGGCATTTATGATCTCCTCTAGCATATTGGACGTGTCATGCCACTGGACAATTTCTCCATTCCCAGTGCATACAATCGATACTCCGCAAACATACCCCGGAAACCCCTTTGTTGTACAACATAAAGTGATCGTTAAAGGTCTGCGTCATTCAGTCTTCTCAAGTACTCATCCCCAAACACATCAATATTAGCCCATACAAATATCTTAACACAATTTATTGTTGTGGCTTCACTGAATAGTAAATATTCATCAACAACATCTGCGGCTACCCCATATGCCAACATTCGCATAGCTGCAGTACACTTTTGTAGGGGTGATAAGCTATGTCTTTCTGTGTCGTTTACATTACTCTGAAAGTATGGATCATGATTCTTCACACATTCAACTATGCGAAGAAATAAAATTCTTCGCATTCGAAATCTACGATTGAATATCTCATCATTGTATGTCGGATTGTCAGAGAAGAGTCTTCGTATAAACGTCGGTGGGTGATAAGGGTGAATATTACGCTTATTTTGTAATGATTTTTACTTATTTTCGTGTTGATTCCTGGATGATGTTACGCTTTTTGGTATTTATTTATTTTGTTTCAGGAATCTAGGTGAGAAGTGGAAGAAGTAAGCTAGAAAGACGAAAACGGACCAAATCGAGGCGAGAAATGAAGAATTTGGAATTTGACATACTCGATCGATCGACTATTGAGCTCGATCGATCGACTGAGGCAGAGAATTTGGCCAACGAGAAGAAGTGATGCTCGATCGAGCGGTAGTTGATGCTCGATCGATCGAGCGTGGCAGAAAAACTCTTGGACGAGAAATCAGAGTGCTCGATCGATCGAGACATTTTCTCGATCGATCGAGCGACAGAGTTTTCTGGAAAAAAAAATACATGATTGAGTTTGGTCCATTGGGAACACTTCCATCCACCTCCTCTTCTATAAATATCAGACCTAGGGCACAAATTTGAAGAGTTCAACATCATATCATACACCACAAAGCAGACTCTTATCATCCTTCAACATCCACACAATTTAAGAGAAAAATCCTTTGAAGTGCAAGGAAGGAAGCAAGAGAAGAAGCGAAGTTGCAACGCACGGATTCAACTCCTTCGTTATCGTATTTCTAAATTTTATTTGTTTTGATTTTTGAATTTCTTGATGTTTATTTGGTTGAGAAACAATTATTCATCCTGCTATTTTGATTTGAATATGAACTAAGTTTATTTTATCAAGATTATGGAAGCTTGTGTTTGAGTTGATGATTTGAATGTTTATTGAGTGGATTGATTCTTTTGTGCATGATTTATAATCAAAGCCTTGCTAACTTTGATTGAATTGTGATAATTATAATTTAGATCGAGAGATTGAATTATAATACGATATGATAAATCATGTTGTATGTTAATGATTTAGATCGAGAAATTAAATCACATATGTGATAATTTGGATTGTAAGATTTAAAGTTAACGGTTTTTCATAGAGATTTATGCAATATTAAATTGGTGATTAAGTGAACGAAAGTTACTTGTTTCAATTTAATATTAGTTTCAATATAGCTTGAGAAAGTGTATTGATTATTTTACGGGAATCCGTCACCTTAAGAATTAATTGGTTAGTAATTGTTTTTACAAACAAATCATTGAAGATTTCAATATAGCTTGAGAAAGTGTATATAGCTTGAGAAAGTGTATTGATTATTTTACGAGAATCTGTCACCTTAAGAATTAGTAGGTTAGTAATTGTTTTCACAAACAAATCATTGACGATAAGACAAGTCAACCGACATCTTGATAAATTTCTCGAGTGCAATTCCTTCGCATCTTCAAAGGAGTTGATTTAATTTTTAGTTTTTAAGTTTTCATTTTGATTAGTTAATTATTCATCTATTTCGTAGGCTAAATATAATTTTTCTAATTTTATTTGGTACTTATACGTTAGTCCTTATAGGTACGACATCCCTATTTTTAAATCACTATACTAAAACTTGACACCATGCACTTGCGGTACACAATCGCTACTCTGGAATTAATTGTTTAAAATAAAAGCGATCAAGTTTTTGGCGCCTTTGCCGGGGATTAATTTGTATAGCCAATTTTTTTTTGTTTTGTTCAGTTGTCGTTTTTGACTATTTGGTTTACTGCATTTGTTTTTCTCCTTTTGGGTTGATTTGTACAGGTAGACAGCTTCTTGGTGCATGCTAAAGAATAGCCATCACATACTCGAGCCTTTTGACCCGGAAATTGAGTGAACTTTTCTTAGGAGAATACGGGAAGCTCGAACGATGGAGGATAACAATCAAGTAGGGAGCGAGAATAATGAAGCACCAACTCCAAGATCTATGATGGACTTTGCACAACCAGCTTTCAATGGATCATTGTCAAGCATAACGAGGCCAAGTATTTAAGCTAACAATTTTTAGATAAAAGCCTGCAATAATTCAAATGATCCAGCATTCAGTAATGTTTGGGGGAGCAGCCACTGATGACCCAAATGCTCACATCTCCAACTTATTGGAGATTTGTGACACATTTAAACACAATGGCGTTTCTGACGACGCCATCAGGTTACGGTTATTTCCCTTTTCATTAGAAGATAAAGCTAAAGCATGGTTAATTTCTTTATGTAAGGACCCTAGTTCCTTAAGTGCGGATTAAAGGCATAAGTAGAGCTAACATGTATAATCAGAGTATAAAAGTTCGTGTTGAAGCCTTGAACTTTAAGGATTACATGCCAAAATAAGAACTTTTAAAATGGTAATTACATTCCCAACCAAATGAATGTTAACCCTATAGATTTACACTACTCCTAGAGTAGAAACTATACAAAAGAATCACAGCTTCTATGTCAAAAGCGTTTCCTCACTAGCTCACCGCTTCAACCCATTCTTAGCCCCTTTATGCCAAAATGTACCTACAAGGACAACTCCCAAATCATGAGCATATAATAATCCATATTCAACATAATATGATTATAAGGTGTAAATGCATAAACCGTAATTATAAAACACTTCCTGTTTTCCAATGCATTTTAAACGCTCCCTTTCGGTTGTCCCTGTACCATAACTCATGAGTACAATCAATATATTATTTAATGGTTCCACAAATGTCGTAACATATCACCATTTTGTTATCACCAATCACCAATCGCTAGTCTGTTATAACAGTGTATTTTAATGCACCTCGCTTGTCATGACAACGACATTAATACCCCTCGCTTCGACATATTAGCGGCATTGAATAACCTCGCTCAAATGCGACATGCTGCAATACCCTCGCTTCAACATTTGGCGGCAAATATTCTTTCTTCGCTGCAATATGACGCGGCAAGTATTCTATCATCACTTCAAGTGACAGCGGCAAAGCATTAAAATCATCACACATATGCAATCATAATGCATAGTTCAACATGTATTTGCATCCACAATGCACAATTCAATATATACTTGCATCCACAATGCATATTCAAATGAGTATATAAGATACATATACCGTTGGGTGCCCGTACGTCTCTCTACGTACCTTTCCAAAAGTAGTATATGGTAGGACTTTACTTCCTTGGCTGTGTTGCCAACTGAGATGGTCCTACACATTCACACAAACCAATATTAGAACCCAATAATAGTCTGATACCAAAAATCCTACAAAAATAACCAAAATATACAATTTTGGCATCTCGCGATCGATCGGTATAATGCCTCGATCGATCGCGAGGTCCAGCAGCCGTAACGCCCCAAAAAAATCTAATCCGCGATCGATCGCCGAGTTTGTGCCGATCGATCGCGGGTTCGCCGATCGATCGCGCCAAACTCGCGATCGATCGCGCAAGAGTTCTGGAGCCTCCCTGTGGCTCGCGATCGATCGGGAAAATGTCCCGATCGATCGTGGAAGTCTGTACACACGATTTTTGGCTATTTTCCACACCTCATCTTCTCCAAACCATTTTTCTTCAAATCTTTCCCCACCATTATCATCCAAACATCAAAAACCTCCAATATAAACATCAACAATGTCAATACTACACATATTGAATAAAATCCCCAAAATCAACATAAACCACATCAAAACCATATCCCAACCATTACAACAACAAATCCATAACTCAAATCAAAATATCACATTTCCAAAGTCAAACCATTTCCAAATCCCTAATACAAACCCATTTCAAACCAAAAACATATTAAACCAAACAAGAAGGAATTCATACCACTTCTAGGCTTCAAATCTCACCAAGAAATCAAGCAACCAAGATTTTTTGGGAATTCCTCTCCTCCTTTCTTGTTTCAAACATGAATGATGTTTTGGGGGATTGGGTTGGGAAAGTTAATGATAAAGAGTGATGGGAGGGGTGAGGTGAAAAGGGTTATAAGTGGGTTTAAAAATAGTATGGTACCCAATTAATTAGCATGATGTATAAAATATCCCAACATGATATTTTAAAAGCATTTTCCAGAAATGCATCAAAACCTCAATTAAATACATGCTTTACCAAATAATCATTAACCATCACAATTAAACCATGTTAACACCCAATTTCCAAACATGCATAACAAGCACCCCGAAATGCATTACCAGGTCACGTCCACATGTGACTAAGCATTTCCCATATTAATTATTGCTCACACTAAATTAATTAACACCATAAGTAATCACATAAACATAATTAATGCCCAAGTGCATATAATTATTTCAGGGATATCACAATACTCCCCTACTTATAAGATTTCATCCTCGAAATCGCACGCACTTACCAAATCGAAGCTAAACATAAATCACATACCAGAAAATAGTTCTAGGTAGTGCTGCACCATATGCCGCTCCATCTCTCACGTGGCCTCCTCGACACCCCTGTGATTCCATTGAACCTTGACCATCGGTATCACTTTATTCCGAAGTCTGCGATCAACTCTGTCCAGAATCCTGACTGGTCGTTCCATGGATGGCCACCAGGCCTCTGCCTTTCTGCCTTCACCTGCTGGCAGATCAAGCACCTCATAACGAAAGCGATGACATCCGCTTCATTCATTTCCACCAGAACTGATTAGATAGGTCCTTATACATTTTTCTCCCGCCTGGGTGGATACTAAGTCTGCTACTATGAGCTCGCTCCAAGATCCCTCTACGCAACTCCGGCGTACTATGAACTACCCAACGCTCTGAACTTCGATGGCTGTCCAAGATGTACTAATGATAACCATATCTGAATCTCACCATCTGCCTTCTGAGCTCTCCCGATATTCTCATAGATATCTGGCTCAGCTAATAAGGTCGATACACGTACTGGTGATGTATCTACATCGAAGTCATAGCCCATATGGCAATAGGAAGTCATCATGGCTGATAATTGCATGACATCCTCAACAGTACACCTCACTTTCCGGCTCAAGGCGTCTGCCGTCAAGTTCGCTTTCCCAGGATGGTACTCTATTTCACAGTCATAATCCTTGAGTAAGTCCATCCATCTCCTCTGTCTCATATTCAGTTCCGCCTGAGTAATAAGAACATCAGGCTCTCGTGATCCGTATAAATGGTAAACGACGTACCATACAAGTAATGCCTCCAAATCTTCAAGGCGAAGACGATAGCCGCCAGCTCCAAATCATGAACTGGGTATCTAGTCTCATGCGGCTTCAACTGCCTCGATGCATAAGCTACCACATGCTTATCTTGCATCAGTACACACCCCAAGCCCTGTAGTGATGCGTCATTATATAGAACAAACCTCGTGTTCTCCGTAGGATTCACTAACATAGGCGACGTCGTCAACCGGTGCTTCAACTCTTGGAAGCTCTGCTCACAAGCCTCAGACCAATAGAATGGTACCCCCTTTGGGTCAACTGCGTCAATGGCTTAGCAATTTTAGAAAATCCTTCGACAAAACATCGATAATAACCGGCCAAACCAAGAAAGCTCCGTATCTCGGGCACAGAAGTGGGTGTAGACCACTCCATCACAGACTCTACCTTTCTGAGATCCACCGATATCCCACTGATAGATATAACATGCCCCAGAAACACCACACTGTTCAACCAAAACTCACACTTACTGAGCTTGGCAAATAACTGATTATCTATGAGGATCTGGAGCACTGTTCTTAAGTGTTTCACGTGTTCTTCTTCACTCCGAGAGTAGATAAGTTTATCGTCAATAAACACTATGACGAACTGGTCAAGATATGGTTGGAACACCCGGTTCATCAGACTCATAAAGACGGCCGGGGAGTTCGTCACACTAAACGGCATAACCAAGAACTCGTAGTGCCCATACCGAGTCCGGAATGCTGTCTTCTGAACATCCTCCTCTCTGACCGGAATCTGATGGTATCCTGACCTCAAATCAATCTTGATATACAGCTCTATACCTTGCAACTGATCGAATAAGTCGTCAATCCTTGGGAGAGGATATTTGTTCTTCACTGTTGCCTTAATCAGTTGCCGGTAATCGATGCACAAACGCATCGAGCCATCCTTCTTCTTCACAAAAAGAACCGGCGCACCCCAAGGCGATACGCTAGGGCGTATATCCTTTGCCAAGGAGTTCCTGTAATTGCTCCTTCAATTGCCTTAACTCCGCAGGTGCCATCCTATAAGGGGCACGAGAAATAGCGGACGTTCCCGGTAATAACTCAATCCCAAACTCGACCTCTCTAGTCGGTGGAAACCTTGGAATTTCCTCCGGAAACACATCGGCAAACTCTGCCACCACGGGTACATCCTCAATCCTCAATTCCTTTTTCTTTTCCGTCGTGTCCACGGCATAGATAAGGTAGCCCGTATGTCCACGCTCCAATAATCGTGACATTTTGACAGCTGATATCAACGGAATCTTCGCACGAGAACCGTTCCCATAGAAGGTCCACTGAATTCCCATATCAGGTCGGAACCGAACTGTTCTCTGCCGGCAATCTACCACTGCCTGATATCTGTTCAGTATGTCGATGCCCACAATGCAATCGAAATCTGACATACCCTGAACAATCAAATCCGCCTTCAATTCGTTGCCCTCAAAATAAATGAGGCAGTCAGCAAGAAACCGATTAGTAGTAACATTCCTTCCAGTGGGTGTCGAGACCATGAGGGGCGTGGATAACGGAGACAAGCACATATGGTGTCTCTCCAAAAAACCAACAGATACAAAAGAGTGGGAGGCACCTGTATCTATCAGAATAAAAGCAGGGTACGTAAATAAATGACACGTACCAGCGATCACCTCTTCTGGGGCAGCCTCGGCCTGCTCCCTAGTCAGTGCATATACCTACCCCTGGGGCGGTCCCACTGTCTGACCTCCCGATGGTTGAGGCATAATCTGCTACCTCTGATGTCCTGTCCTTCCATCAAATCGTGGCTCGTTCATCGTGAAATCTGATTGCCCTCCCCGGTTGGGGCAATATCGAGAAATATGGCTCATCTTGCCACAACTGTAACAAGCCGGGCAGTTACTTGACAAGTGCGGTCCTCCACAATTCCCACATTTTGTTTCCCCCGATCTATTCACTTGTCTTGGTCCTCGGTTGGTCGGTACATTGCTCTTTCGACTCTCATGTTTCCGGTTATAAAACTTCTTCCCACTAAACCGAGAGGATGAAGAAGATCCACGAGGCTTAAATGACTCCCCTCGTGGCCTCAAGCTATCAGTAACTGGCTTCTGTGGTGGTACATGTGGGATAGAATATCAGCATAGGAACCAACTCCAATTTCTGCAAGCTCTGCTCTAGTAAGAGCATCATCAAAAGAGGTGGGGTTGTTGTAGATAACCCGGTCAAACAGCTCCGGCCTCAAGCCCTTCAGGAAATGCCTCATCTTGGCATGACTGCTTGTAGCAATATGGGGGACATACCTCAAAAGTGATGAGTACTGTAGGGCATAGTCAGAGACAGTCATGTTGCCCTGTTTCAGATTGGTAAATTCGTCCTCTTTCATTTGTCTAGCGGCAGCAGAAAAGTACCGGTTCAGAAATCGGTTCCTAAACAAGCTCCAGTCAATCTGTACTCCTTGAGCTCTCAGCTCCATCACAGATGTCTTCCACCACATGGAAGACTTCTTGACAAGTTGAAACTCTGTCACCTTAACCAAGCAGTTTTGGCACAGAGTGCCGACACGAAGATCTGCTCTATCCTCTCTAACCATTCCTCCGCTTCCTCTCCAGTTTTTGTTCCCTCAAAATGGGGTGGGTGGAAGTTCAAGAACTGTGTCAGACTCAACTCTCATGGCAATAACAACTGTGCTATCGGTTCCATGCCCACAGTAGGTGGCGGTAGAGGGTTCGTCTGAGCAATACTAGCATTGACACTTCCAACATCGCCCACCTCCTCATTGAGGTTCCCCAAATTTACGGCCGCCATACTGTAATACAAGGTTTAACAACAATACCAAAGCAATTCACGTATTACACCGTTAGATAACATGAGCATCAATAAGCATATTAGTATAACAATTTATACATCAATATGCACCACATGCATAAACATGCTCATAATAAACACCTAGCCAATCTGTTGCTAAGGCTACCCTTCACTCATTCCCGAGATCTCTAACCACTGCTCTGATACTAGTAATGTAAGGACCCTAGTTCCTTAAGTGCGGATTAAAGGCATAATGTATAATCAGAGTATAAAAGTTCGTGTTGAAGCCTTGAGCTTTAAGGATTACATGCCAAAATAAGAACTTTTAAAATGGATAATTACATTCCCAACCAAATGAATGTTAACCCTATAGATTTACACTACTTCTAGAGTAGAAACTATACAAAAGAATCACAGCTTCTATGTCAAAAGTGTTTCCTCACTAGCTCACTGCTTCAATCCGTTCTTAGCCCCTTTATGCCAAAATGTACCTACAAGGACAACCCCCAAATCATGAGCATATAATAATCCATATTCAACATAATATGATTATAAGGCGTAAATGCATAAAACGTAATTATAAAACACTTATTGTTTTCCAATGCATTTTAAACGCTTCCTTTTGGTTGTCCCTGTACCATAACTCATGAGTATAATCAATAGATTATTTAATGGTTCCACAAATGTCATGACATATCACCATTTCGTTATCACCAATCACCAATCGCTAGTCTGTTATAACAGTGTATTTTAATGCACCTCGCTTGGCATACAACAGCACTAATACCCCTCGCTTCGACATATTAGCGGCATTGAATAACCTCGCTCAAATGCGACATGCGGCAATACCCTCGCTTCAACATTTGGCGGCAAATATTCTTTCCTCGCTACGATATGACAGCGGCAAGTATTCTATCATCGCTTCAAGTGACAGCGGCAAAGCATTAAAATCACCACTCTAATATAAAAATGACTCATGGGATGTGCACCAAACAATCATCATACACATATGCAATCATAATGCATAGTTCAACATGTATTTGCATCCACAAAGCACAATTCAATATATACTTGCATCCACAATGCATATTCAAATGAGTATATAAGATACATGTACCGTTGTGTGCCCGTACGTCTCTCTACGTACCTTTCCAAAAGTAGTATGTGGTAGGACTTTACTTCCTTGGCTGTGTTGCCACCTGGGATGGTTCTACACATTCACACAAACCAATATTAGAACCCAATAATAGTCTGATACCAAAAATCCTACAAAAATAACCAAAATATACAATTTTGGCATCTCGTGATCGATCGGTATAATGCCTCGATCGATCGCGAGGTCCAGCAGCAGTAACGCCCCAAAAAAATCTAATCCGTGATTGATCGCCGAGTTTGTGCCGATCGATCGCGCAAGCGTTCTAAAGCCTCCCCGTGGCTCGCGATCGATCGCGCAAGCGTTCTAGAGCCTCCCTGTGGCTCGCGATCGATCGGGAAAATGTCCTGATCGATCGCGGAAGTCTGTACACGTGATTTTTGGCTATTTTCCACACCTCATCTTCTCCAAACCATTTTTCTTCAAATCTTTCCCCACCATCATTATCCAAACATCAAAAACCTCCAATATAAACATCAACAATTTCAATACTACACATATTGAATAAAATCCCCAAAAATCAACATAAACCATATCAAAACCATATCCCAACCATTACAACAACAAATCCATAACTCAAATCAAAATATCACATTTCCAAAATCAAAGCATTTCCAAATCCCTAATACAAACCCATTTCAAACCCAAAACATATTAAACCAAACAAGAAGTAATTCATACCACTTCTATGCTTCAAATCTCACCAAGAAATCAAGCAACCAAGATTTTTTGGGAATTCCTCTCCTCCTTTCTTGTTTCAAACATGAATGATGTTTTGGGGGATTGGGTTGGGAAAGTTAATGATAAAGAGTGATGGGAGGGATGAGGTGAAAAGGTTATAAGTGGGTTTAAAAATAGTATGGTACCAAATTAATTAGCACGATGTATAAAATATCCCAACATGATATTTTAAAAGCATTTTCCAAAAATGCATCAAAACCTCAATTAAATACATGCTTTACCAAATAATCATTAACCATCACAATTAAACCATGTTAACACCCAATTTCCAAGCATGCATAACAAGCACCCCGAAATGCATTACCAAGTCACGTCCACATGTGACTAAGCATTTCCCATATTAATTAATTCTCACACTAAATTAATTAACACCATAAGTAATCACATAAACATAATTAATGCCCAAGTGCATATAATTATTTCGTGGATATTACACTTTACCAGCAGGATCCATTACCACTTGCGAGGGGATGACTCAATCTTTCTTGTCTAAATATTTCCCCCTTCCAAAACTGCGAAGATGCGAAAAAATATTACCACGTTTGGGCAATATGATCCTGAAAGTTTATATGAGGTGTGGGAACGTTTCAAGGACTTGCTTAGGAGATGTCCACATCATGGCTTTCTTGTTTGGCTCCAGCTACAAACCTTTTATGACGGTTTATTTTCAGCTAACCTTTCTATGATTGATGCAGCATCAGGGGGGTCCATCATGTGCAAAACACCGGTAGCAGCGTATGAACTCTTGGAAGAGATGGCTTCTAATAGCTATCAATGGTAATCAGAAAGGAATGTGCCAAAGAAACCAAGTGGAGTTCATCAAATTGACGAAATCACTGCAATGTCGGCTCAGATAGAAGTTTTGAGCAAAAGATAGATAGCATGAGCATGACAGGGATGCAAGCTCAAGTTATCACTTGTGATTTTATGTGGAATCAATCATCCAAGCATCGAATGCCAGGGAGGTAATCCATGTACTCAGTCTAATGAATCTGCTAATTATATAGGAAACGGGTAGCCCAATAACCCGTACTCAAACACTTACAATCCAGGATGGAGGAATCATCCAAATCTGCAATGGTCCAATCAAAACAATGTGTTGAACCCACAACCACCACCAGGATATGTACCTTATGGAGGAGCTTTTGACCAAGTTAATATCATCGACAGAAACTAGGATGCAAAATCAGGATGCATCTATAAAAAACTTGGAGGTACAAGTGGGGCAACTTGCATCATTGATTCATGGACGAGCTCAAGGAACACCACCTAGTGATACAGTGAAGAACCCGAAGGAGCAAGCAAAATTGGACCACTGAGAAAGGAGGTGGCAGTCCAGCTTGGGACTATAAATTAAGAACTGTTTATTCTCTCTATCTCTTGTTTGTTTTTCATTTTTAGTTCAGCTTTTTATTTATTTTTTGTTATTTTATTTTTCCGAGCCTAACTCCGTGCATTAATTTTCAAATGCAGAAAATGGATAGATCAAATTTTGGTGGGGCGGATCGAACATTGAAATAAGTTGGATGAAATTTTTCTGGTATTGTCGATCGATCGAGAATAATTCTCGATCGATCGCCCACTGTTTAAAATGAAAAAAAAATGCTGGCAAAGTTGATCGATCGAGAGTTTAATCTCGATCGAGAGTTTAATCTCGATCGAGAGTTTAATCTCGATCGAGAAAGGTTTACAAAAAAAGAAAAAAATTTCTGTCTCGCTCGATCGATCGAGCGGACATCTCGATCGATCAAGCAACAGAAAATTTTTGTTTTTAAAGATCGAAATCAGCAGAAACGCTGCAACTTTCTCAGTCTATTTTCGAAGAAAAAAAATCAAATTTTTCCCTAATCTCCAAATTCCTTCTTTAATCTTTCTAACAACTCAAAGATCTCACAATATATGCTGCAGAGTTTCTTCTAATTGCACTTTTGGTCCCAGATTGAAGATTCAAGAGCTGAATTGGGGCAATTTCATCACAAGGAGGAACTCAAGCCAAATCTACAAATTCATCTAGATTGTCAAAATTCTATGGTATTTGGCTTCAACCTTTCTACATATCCATAGATCAGTGCATACTTTTTTGTTTGGGTATACAAAGATTGGGTTTTTGGTGTATTTGTGAAGTTGAGTTAATTGATTAGCTAAGTTTGGGGGAATTGAATTTTAATTGTTGATTGTTGGTGAGCTGTGTGAATTACTTGTTGTTGTTGGTATTGAAGCGGGGTGGATTGAAAAATAATGGCTCCCAAGAAAAAACAGAAGCAAGTCGAAGCCACCACTTCTTCTCAAGATTTTGATGAGCTTAGATTTGTGAATTCCGTAGCAGCGGAATTATACCCCAGCTACCACAGAAAACCCCTCAGCCGCGAAAGGGGAATGATCATTGATCGACTTGAATGCCCCGTTATTCAAGAAGCACGTCGACGAGGATGGTTTGAGTTTATTCAGTAGCTTATTGATGCGATGGTCCCTGTTGTGCGGGATCAGTTCAAAATTAATGCACTTTTAAAGATGCCTTCAATAAAAGATAGTGAGTACAAAACTTTCAGGAAAAGTCAAATCAACTACGATGAGGTACTCTCTGTTATCAATGTTGAGGGGACTGATTGGCAAAGGAACAACAATGGAGAGCCCCAGTTGGTTCTTAAGAAATATTTGAAACCGGAGGCACAAGCGTGGTTTTCTTTTATAGCCTCACGGATCATGCCATCAACCCACACTTCTGAGGTCACCAAGGAAAGAGCTGCCCTGGTATATGTCATACTCACTGGGCAAACGGTGGATCTGGGGTACATTATCAACCCGCATTACCATTTCCGTCTACTATCACTGCTCTTTGCAAGATATGTGGAGTGAAATGGGGTGCCGATGAAGAACTCCTACCACCAAAAGGCCCAATAGTGGTTGATGGACCACCACATCCTACAGGCCGACGTCGGGCAGAGCCACGACCTCCGAGCACCAGACAAACTGGCCCGTCATCATCTTCCACTGCAGAGCATTCATCTATCACCTTGGACTCCCTCCACAGGGATCTCCAAGACATACGCCCGGAGCAGCAGGACATCCGAAATATGCAAAGGTCCGATTGGACCAGGAGCAGATGAGTCAGCGCCATGTGGAGTTCATGCAATATCAGTTTGCATGAAACACTGCCTTGTACCAAGGTTTCCCTGTTATCCGGTTCCCACCAGAGCCGCACTAGCCATACCAGCCATATCAACCACCACCACCTAAATATCTGCCATATCCACCGTATCAGCCGGAGGAGCCATATTACCCAGTACCCCCACCGGAGCATGATGAGGACGACGATCACTGATGATCGTCGTCGAGGTATGTGTTTTGCTTTTACGCTTATTGTTTACTGTACATTGAGAGCAATGCACGTACTAAGTTGCGGGGGGGTGGGGGTGGGGTGTTTACTGATAACTGCTGTTTCTCTTGCTACTTATCTTGCATGCCTATTCTATCATGGGATTAGATTGTTTTTAGCACATAAATTTTTTTTTTTTGTGAAAAATGAGTTCATCGTTAAGATATAATGAATTAGACTTGCAACGGTATTGCATGATGAAATTAATCCCCATCTCAACTAGAGTCTTGAAGATTTTTGACTTGTTTGTGAATATCTGTGGTTGAGTTAATATTTCAAAATTGAGGAACGTCTTGGGTACTTTTGAGTCATGATTGAGTGAAATATATATTGGAAAGTGAAAAATTTTGTTAACTATGATTTGTTTTGAGCATCTTAAAGCACTCTAGAACCTATTTGAGAGCACTTTGAGGCAAAATTTTATAATTAGGAACTTGACTTCGACATGATTTAGGCGATCTTTGGAACGTTTGAGCCTTTCAAGCTTACCCAGTCTATATCAATCCTTAGTGTTCAACTTTGAGCTTGATTGAATAAGAATGTAAAATAGCCACCATTCGACTTTTGTTGATAAACTCATTATACCTACCTTGTGTAGCCTAAAATGAAATTTTTTTTATCTTTACCCCAATGGAGTATAATGAATCTCATTAGATGCACATAAATGACTATATTTTAATGAGCTTATTGTGATAATGATTGATGAATGAGAAACATAGATAAAAAGAAAAGAGAAGAAAAATCCTTGAAAAAAAAGCATGTATATAAGACCCAAAGTGGCCAATGCTAGACAAGAAAAAGAAGAGGAGCTTGAAATGTGCGAAATTTGAACGGTATATGATTATACTCTCTTCTTTGAGCTTATCTTATTCTTTGAAACCGACACCCAAGGCCTGACATTATAAGCTTAAAAAGTCCTTTTGATCCAAGTCTAGAGAATAATTATATTAGTGGAGAAGTGCTTGAAAAATAGGCTTATGGAGTGCTTAATAGTAATCTTAACTTTGAGTTTATTAGCATTATTTGATCCTGAAAATATGTATGAAACTCAAGATTGACAATAACAAACACACATGTTCCGATTTTGCGATGTATTGCTTGGCCTAAGAGAAAACACTTCTTGTTGATTTTTGGATTGACTTATGGTTGATGTGTTAGTGAGATTTATGAGCTTTTACATTTGAGTTGCTAAGTAAATTCGTTTAAAGTATTGAGGATGAACTCTGCATTTTGATCTTATTGCTTGCTCGAGGACGATCAAGTCAAAGTTTGGGGGAGTTGATAAGGGTGAATATTACGCTTATTTTGTAATGAATTTTACTTATTTTCGTGTTGATTCTTGGATGATGTTACGCCTTTTGGTATTTATTTGTTTTGTTTCAGGAATCTAGGTGGGAAGTGGAAGAAGTAAGCTAGAAAGATGAAAACGGACCAAATCGAGGCCTGAAATGAAAAATTTGGAAACTGACATACTCGATCGATTGGCTATTGAGCTCGATCGATCGACTGAGGCAGAGAATTTGGCCAACGAGAAGAAGTGATGCTCGATCGATCGGTAGTTGATGCTCGATCGATCGAGCGTGGCAGAAAAATTCTTGGACGAGAAATCAGTGTGCTCGATCGATCGAGACATTTTCTCGATCGATCGAGCGACAGAGTTTTCTGAAAAACAAAATACATGATTGAGTTTGGTCCATTGGGAACACTTCCATCCACCTCTTCTTCTATAAATATCAGACCTAGGGCATGAATTTGAAGAGTTCAACATCATATCATACACCACAAAGCAGCCTCTTATCATCCTTCAACATCCACACAATTTAAGAGAAAAATCCTTTGAAGTGCAAGGAAGGAAGCAAGAGAAGAAGCTACTTTGCAACGCACGGATTCGACTCCTTCGTTATTGTACTTCTAAACTATATTTGTTTTGATTTTTGAATTTCTTGATGTTTATTTGGTTGAAAACAATTATTCATCTTGCTATTTGATTTGAATATGAACTAAGTTTATTTTATCAAGATTAGGGAAGCTTTTGTTTTAGTTGATGATTTGAATGTTTATTGAGTGGATTGATTCTTTTATGCATGATTTATAAGTTTAATGCTATCAAATCCTTGCTAACTTTGATTGAATTGTGATAATTATAATTTAGATCGAGAGATTGAATTATAATACGATATAATAATCATGTTGTATATTAACGATTTAGATCGAGATATTAAATCACATATGTGATAACTTTGGATTGTAAGATTTAAAGTTAACGATTTTCATAGAGATTTATGCAATATTAAATTGGTGATTAAGTGAACGAAAGTTACTTGTTTCATTTTAATATTAGTTTCAATATAGCTAGAGAAAGTGTATTGATTATTTTACGGGAATCCTGTCACTTAAGAATTAATTGGTTAGTAATTATTTTTACAAACAAATCATTGACGATAACACAAGCGAACCGACATCTTGATAAATTTCTCGAGTGGAATTCCTTCGCATCTTCAAAGTAGTTGATTTAATTTTCAGTTTTTAAGTTTTCATTTTGATTAGTTAATTATTCATCTACTTCGTAGGCTAAATATATTTTTTCTAATTTTATTTGGTACTTATATGTTAGTCCCTGTGGGTACGGCATCCCTATTTTAAATCACTATACTAAAACTTGACACCGTGCACTTGCGATACACAATCGCTACACTGGAATTAATTGTTTAAAATAAAAGCGACCAGTTGGCAACTTCACGTCCCCTTTCAATGTATCTTCTCGGCCTCCTTTTACGTTTTGATCAAGATGCTTCATCTAAGTTTTGAGTAGGAATCATCAATAAGCCATTGAACAATGTTTCCGGAGAATGGATTATCCAAATTACAGTTTGAAGAAGACGAGGAAGAGGAAAAAGAAGTGTTGTTATCTGAATTAGACATCATATAAGAATTGAAATGGAAGCTTAATGCTTGCAAATTTAATCTTTAGTTGTACTTATATGTAGAGTATGTAGTGATTTGTCACTTCAGGGGACACTGTTCCCTCGTGATTCTTTAATTATCCAGCAGTGCACATTGACTTGTCACTTCAGGGTATCGTGCAGTGTGTAGTGATTTGTCACTCCAGGGACACTATTCCCTCGTAATTCTGTAATTATTGAGTAGTGTGTCGTGACTTGTCACTTCAGGGACACTGTTCCCTCGTGATTCTTTAATATTGTGCAGTGTGTAGTGACTTGTCACTTCAGGGTATCGTGCAATGTGTAATGACTTTTCACTTCAGGGACACTGTTCCCTCGTGATTCTTTAATATTGTGCAGTGTGTAGTGACTTGTCACTTCAGGGTATCGTGCAGTGTGTAGTGACTTGTCACTTCAGGGTATCGTGCAATGTGTAATGACTTGTCACTTCAGGGATACTGTTCCCACCTGATTCTTTAAATATCGTGCAGAGTGCAAATTGATCTATAAATAGTGTGATCTTTAAGCATACTTCATTCATTCACATCTAAAATTCATTGTGTTTTCCTCTTTTTAAATTTATCTTCAGTTACGTGTCTAATGGATCCATTAAGGCCCTGTTTTAACCCTTCCTTTAATTTCTCACAAGGTTAATCTAATATCTCTACTAATGATATCCAAAAGCAACGTTCTCCCTATAATCCCTTCGTAATTCCTCATACGAACACTCCATACTTTTCGAGCACGAGTAACTTTCAAGTTCCAATATACCCAAATCCTAACTTCCCAAATTTCCACCAAATTACTCATCAATCGCAGGATCTAATAGCATATCTCAACCCTTATTTGGGTATTTGACCAATCTCCAGTTACTCCCACTACTCCTTTAACTGATATTCAAAGTTTTCAATATCTAGAGTATTCCACTCAAAACACACCAATGCAGGAGCAAGTAGCGGGGAACATAAAAGAAAAATGTCGATGGACGACTCAAAGATGATATCTTATCGTGTAGCTCATGACTCAACATCAGCAAAGACGCAAAAACTGGTATATCAAAGTAGGATAAATTTTTGAAAGTGCATACATGAATATTATGATACCCATCGAAACAAAACTTCTCAAGCCCAAAGGAATCGTCAATCACTGATGAATCGTACAACCAGATTGAATCACACAGTTTCAAAGTTTGTAGGCTACTACGAACAAATCCAACACCGTAGGGAAACTGGATTGAATGAGGAAGATAAAAAAAAATAGAGCACTGGAGTTATACCGTTCGGTTGAGGATGATCAATTCAATTATTTGCCTGCTTGGATTCCTTACGAGAGTCAAAATGGGACGTCCAAAGAACCTGGTCCAGTTGAAGATAGATGGTCGAAGAGGACTAAGAACACCGCGTCTGGCGGGTACACCTCATCATCCTCAAACACAAGCACGATGGCCCCTGAGGCAATGTCGACTCCTCATCCACCTGGAAGGAAAGCTTCTAAGGATAAAGGGAAGCAAAAACCTGAGTCGTCAAACTCAATTGATAGCATACAAGATGCCATGAAACAACAATTTAGTTCGGAGATTGGAAAGAAAGAGGTATTGAGAGAATACACAGCAACTATGGAGATGAAGATAAAGTTACAGGAAGGACGAGAGAGAAAAATGGAGGATCGAGAGAGAGAGAGAGAAAACAATAACGTGAGAAAGATAAGTTGACAATCAAATTAATGGAAATGGATACGTCAATCATGACAGAGGAACAAAAAAAGTTGTACCAATGACAAATTCAAAATCTCCTAGGTGAAGATTGATGCTAGCTTATATATGTTGCTTTAATTAATTATGCAGACTACGCAATCGTTAATGCATGCATATTGATCATTTTATCTGTACTTTTATTGACAGATGTATCTTGTAATGTTTGATGTTTTTTTTCCTAATTCCATTTCGTGCTTTAAAAATTATTCAATGGAATTTTATAAATCCATGTGCATTATTTATATATTTAATATTATATTAATTATAATAGTTAAATTATAAGTATTTTAATATTTTAAATATAAAATATATATTTATATTTATATATAATATTTATGTAACAATAATATTTCTTTTATTTATATATAATATATATAATTTAATAATAAAATTTATATTATTTACAATTAAATATAAATATTATATTTATATATAATAGTTATACACACACGCGTACGTAGTATAATAAAAAAATTTATATTTATAAATCAAATTATATAATTTTTAAACTAAAAAAACAAAAAAAAATTGTGGCATTGCAATTGCAATTTCTAAATTAGAAAGCTTGCAAGTTTGCAACCCAACCAATTACCAATGCAATCCATCATGCAAACATTGGACTTGCAATTGTCCAATATAGCAATATGCAATCCCTTTTAGGATGCCCATAGAGACATTTTTCTGGTTGTATAAGTAACAGTTGTCTTCTCTGTTCCATGTATTTATTTTTCATTTTAAACATTCCCCAAATTATTTGCCTTGAATTAAATGGGTTGTAGCTCATTATTCTAATAGCGCCCTAACATATTTTTTGTGTTTTACGAGCTTCTACTTGCCAATTTAGAGCTGTTAAAATATGTTGGATCAATTGGGTTGGCTCAATCCGACCCTTCAAATATGTGAGTTGGGCTAGATATTTTCCAACCCTTTTAGAGGCGGCCTAATGAGCCAGTCCATTTGGGTTGGCAGTTGGACATGTTAGCCCGTGAATTTATATTAAAATTTGGATTAATTAATTAAAATATAATTTATTAACAATTTTAATTCATTAAAATAAAGTAAATAATTTGTTTACTATTTTTATTTTTTGGCGATTGACATGCCTTGGGTGAGTGGGATTCAAACTCTAACCCCAAAAAATCTTTATACTTCCCGCTTTCTGTGGGTAGATATATATGTCTCTATTATAGATCCGCCCCGATAATGTCAATCAATGTAGTACCAGCGAGGCTGTGACACGACTCACCCAAAAAGCACAGAGACAAAAGCATATACCCACATATGCGGAAAAAAACGTGAATGAATCCTATTTCAGCTATATTTACGAAAACATAAAAAGATTCATCTAAAATTATTATTATTTTAAAATATATAATATTTTAATTTTGAATTGACGTATAAATAAGCTAATCGTACATAAATAGCGTGTATATCAGCATTTACCCGTATATCGATGTGTTTCATCATTTAATGCAAAAGCAACGTAAGCACGTACGCCATCGTATATCTGTTTTCTATATTTACCGACGAATGGGCAATTTGACAGTTTTGAAGAAGCAAATACGTCGTTCATTGGGCGACCTCGGGCCCCTTTTTTGTTCTTCTCTAGTCAGTCTTCGAATCCCATTTGAACTTTGCATTGTTTGTCTGTATTATCCAATTCCGTCGTGTTTCTTATTCGTGATTGTTCTTGTTGCGGTGTGCATTTGCTATAAAAAAAAATTTAATCTTGTATTAATAGTTTCTGTGTTTATTTGCGAAAGTTTTGTTCATCCATGCCTCTTCTTCTTGAAATACTTTAGAAACGCACTTCTATATGCATGAAGTTTTCTTTTCACTTTTTTGCCTTTTCTTTTTCTCTTCGTTTTTATACCGTGTATTGAAATGTGTTTGTGACTGATTTTGATCGCAACGTAGTTGGTTTTTCCACTTTAAAAAAGAAATTTATTCTTAGGACCTTTAAAATTGGAAAAATGTATCAATCTGGAGCTCTTGAGAAGTTGCTAAGAAATGGTTTAACCTGTCGATGATTTGTTAGCAACTTTTACCAGTTGTTGTGGATTTGTTCCTTTGATATTAAATTCGGAGCAAGGAAGTTACACAAAGTGTGAAGAATAGATATGGATAATATTTGGTCTGTGTTTTGCGGCGCATCCAATTGTTCAAGGAGCCTTGAGAGTTCTTGTGGGGAGTTGATCTATCTAACACACCCTTATTCGTGCATCCATCACGCGTTAATTATCTGTTTTGATTTCGTGCTCCTGATCATGCTCTTGTTCACTATAATGTGCAAGAAATCGTCGAAATCTTCGCAGATTTCTGCATCTTTTCGGAACGTTACAAGATTGCAGCTGGTTTCAGCTATTTTTAATGGTTTTCTGGGATTGGTTTGTTTATCGTTTGGAATCTGGATTTTGGAAGAGAACTTGAGAAGGAACCAAGCATTTGTACCTATGCATTGGTGGATGATGTTCATTTTTAATGGATTGATTTGGTTTTTTCTGGGGTTAACCTTGAGCCTTTGGGGGCAGCTTTTTTCAAGACCCCCAGTGAGGCTTCTATCGGTTCTTGGATTTGTCTTTGCTGGGATTACTTGTGGATTATCTCTGTTTACCGCCATTCTGGGAAAGAATGTGTCAATTAAGATGGTTTTGGATGTTTTGTACTTCATAGGATCTAGTTTCTTGTTATTATGTACTTATAAAGGTTTCAGATATGAAGATTGTGAGAAAAATGGTATTTATGATCCATTGCTTGGCTCTGCCAATGGCGAAAGTAAAACTTGTTCTGGTTTCCATGTGACTGGATTTGAGAAAGCTAGCTTCTTGAGTAAGTACACATTTTGGTGGTTGAATCCATTGATGAAAAGGGGAAGGGAGAAAACTCTCGAGGATGAAGATATGCCGAAATTACGTGAGGTTGATCGTGCGGAGTCGTGCTACTTGTTATATACTGAAATTTTGAACAAACAACATCACTCGTTACTGAAGACCATTCTATTGTGCCATTGGAAAGAGATCCTCATTTCAGGATTCTTTGCACTTGTGAAAGTGGTTACTATCTCTGCCGGTCCTTTGTTGCTCAAAGCCTTCATTAAGGTTGCCGAAGGAACAGAAAGTTTCGAACACGAGAGATATATACTAGTTGTGACACTTTTTCTCACAAAGATTCTTGAGTCCATATCTCAAAGACAATGGTATTTCAGGACCAGACTAATCGGTCTAAAGGTGAGGTCCCTACTAACGGCAACTGTTTACCAGAAGCAACTGAGATTATCAAATTCTGCTAGAATGATGCATTCGAGTGGCGAGATAATGAACTATGTTTCGGTGGATGCTTACAGAATTGGAGAGTTTCCCTTTTGGTTCCATCAAATATGGACAACAAGCCTTCAACTCTGTCTAGCGATCATCATTCTCTTCCAAGCTGTAGGAATCGCAACGGTTGCATCCATGACCGTCATCATCCTAACTGTTCTTTGCAACACCCCCCTCGCAAAGTTACAGCATAAGTTCCAGACGAAGCTTATGGTGGCACAGGACGAAAGGTTGAAGGCTATGTCTGAGGCTCTAGTAAACATGAAGGTGTTGAAGTTATATGCATGGGAAACTCATTTCCGGCATGTAATAGAGAATCTTAGGTTGGTCGAAGAGAAATGGCTGTCAGCTGTTCAGCTACGTAGAGCGTACAATTCCTTCCTTTTCTGGGGTTCTCCGTTACTTGTGTCTACAGCTACCTTTGGTGCCTGCTATATCCTTGGTGTCCCATTAACTTCAAGCAACGTTTTTACTTTCGTAGCTACGTTACGTTTGGTTCAGGACCCCGTTAGAAGCATTCCTGATGTTATTGGAGTTTTTATTCAAGCTAAAGTTGCACTTTCCAGGATTGTGAAGTTTCTTGAGGCATCTGAGCTCGAAACCGAAAATGTCAGGATTAAGTTTCCCAACACTGATAGGACAAGTGAAATTTTTTTTAAGTCGGCCAATCTGTCGTGGGATGAGAATCAATCAAAGCCAACGCTTCGAAACATCAGTTTGAGCGTTAAACCTGGTGACAATATAGCAATTTGTGGAGAGGTCGGCTCGGGAAAGTCGACTCTTCTTGCATCAGTTCTCGGAGAGGTTCCAATAACCGAGGGAACTGTGAGTTTTTACCCTTCTATCTATTCATCCCATAGATGGTGTATATTCCGAGTATGTATTTGAAAATAAACTGTCATTCACTGATATGATTTTTAGGTTCAAGTACATGGGACAATTGCCTATGTCTCTCAAACAGCATGGATTCAAACAGGAAGTATCCGGGAAAATATTCTCTTTGGGTCAGCCCTGGATGACGGGAGATACCAAGATACTCTACGGAGGTGCTCACTCATAAAGGATCTTGAGTTGCTACCATATGGTGATTTGACAGAGATAGGAGAGCGAGGAGTTAATCTTAGTGGTGGTCAAAAGCAACGGATCCAACTTGCTCGAGCTTTGTATCAGGATTCTGATATATATCTCTTGGATGATCCTTTTAGTGCAGTTGATGCACACACTGCCACGAGCCTGTTTAATGTCAGAACATTTCCTCATCTACAAGCTTTTCTTTTACCTTTTGTTTTATTTTTATTTTTTATATCATGTATTACAAGCTGATATGAGGCTTCGCAGGAATATGTAATGGAAGCCCTCTCAACGAAAATAGTCTTGCTCGTGACACATCAAGTTGATTTTCTTCCGACATTTGATTCTGTTTTGGTAAGGCTGTCCTTTAGGATTTCATTTATGTTTGTTGTTTTAATGCATGAGAAATGTCTTTTATCCCAATTAACAAGCATCTTGTTGATACATCCACTTATTGACGAGAAAAACGCTAACAGTGGGTGTACCTCGTTGAACAGTTAATGTCCGATGGAGAAATTTTGCAGGCAGCTCCTTACTCACAGTTGCTGGCTTCGAGTCAAGAATTCCAAGAACTTGTTAATGCACACAAAGAAACTGCAGGTTCTGAGAGACTTTCACAGGTGACAGCTTCGCGAAATAGTGAAGCTTCTTCTAGAGAGATTTACAAGGCGTCTGTAGAGAAGAATGTTACAGAATTGGGAGGCGATCAGTTGATTAAGAAAGAAGAAAGGGAAGTTGGGGACACAGGATTTAAGCCCTATATTCTGTACTTAAAGCAGAACAAAGGATTTCTTTTTTTCTCCATGGCTGCTCTCTGCCACCTTACCTTTCTTCTTGGGCAGATACTACAGAATTCTTGGATGGCTGCAAATGTGGATGATCCAAACGTCACCTCATTGAGATTGATTGTAGTTTATTTGCTTATTGGAGTTGTGTCATCATTTGTTTTGCTCGGTCGAAGCATATCCACGGTTGTTTTGAACATGGAGTCATCGAGGGCTTTGTTCTCACAGTTACTGATCTCTCTATTTCGTTCACCAATGTCGTTTTATGATTCTACGCCTTTGGGAAGGATTCTGAGCCGGGCAAGTTTTTGAAATATTAGTCTTATGTTCACTTTATGATGTGAGTATAGCAATGAAACTAATTTTCTGTTTGCATACTTACTATTTGTACAGGTCTCCTCTGATTTGAGTATAGTTGATCTAGATGTTCCCTTCAACTTGATATTCACATTTGGATCAACCTCAAATTGTTATTCTAACCTGATAGTCCTAGCTGTTATCACATGGCAAGTATTGTTCGTCTCTATACCAATGATTTTTCTGGCTATTCGCTTACAGGTAATTGCCATCAAATTTATAAACAAGAAAACCGTACAGTATACACACTGGAGATTGGTATTCCAGATACCAATCCTATTACCTATCCTTCACTTGGATTCTTGATTGCTCTGAATCTTTTTAGATGATATTCTTATTTTTCTTGGTCCTTATGAGAAAGAATAGTCTTATTTTTGTTAGTTTTTTTTCTTCCTCGTTTTTTTTAGCATCGTTTGTGACATTAATTCCCACATCTGCAGAGGTACTACTTTTCCTCTGCTAAAGAGTTCATGAGGATAAATGGAACTACAAAATCTTTTGTAGCAAACCATCTTACTGAATCTATCGCCGGAGTCATTACAATAAGAGCTTTTGAACAGGAAGATCTTTTTTTTGCCAAGAATCTCAAATTAATCGACACGAATGGAAGCCCTTTTTTCCACTATTTTTCGGCAAATGAATGGTTGATCCAAAGGCTAGAAACCCTCAGTGCAGTTGTTCTTTCCTTTGCAGGCCTCTGCATGGTTTTACTTCCTACCGGAACATTTACTTCTGGTGTGATATTGCTAAGTTATACAAGGTCATATTTCGAACTTGAAGTGTGCCATGTATCCTTATATTTCCCACCTTCATTTGTTTTCAGGATTTATTGGAATGGCTTTGTCCTATGGTCTCTCATTAAACATGTCCCTGGTGTTTTCCATTAACAACCAGTGCATGTTAGCAAACTATATTATTTCTGTTGAAAGACTCGATCAGTATATGCATATACCGAGTGAGGCACCTGAAATAATAGAACAGAATCGTCCCCCAGTCAACTGGCCAACTGAGGGTAAAGTAGAGATTAAAAATTTACAGGTAAAGATTCTTGAATTTAGTTTTTATCATAATAAAAATATATCATCACATACTAATTAGTGTCATTGAGAAACAGATTAAGTATAGACCAAATGCGCCTCTTGTTTTACGTGGGATTAGCTGCACGTTTGAAGGAGGACACAAGATTGGCATAGTTGGACGAACTGGAAGCGGTAAGACCACTCTTACTGCTGCCTTGTTTCGTCTTGTGGAGCCTGCCGGAGGAAATATTTTTGTGGATGGAATTGACTTATCAACCATTGGGATTCATGATTTGAGGTCTCGGATCAGTATTATACCTCAAGATCCTACCCTTTTTACCGGAACTGTGAGATACAATTTGGATCCATTGGGGCAGCATACCGAGCAGGAACTGTGGGAGGTAACCTTTTGTTGCCTTCAGAACTTTTTCTTATTCTCTTTATTTGTACAAAAATTTGTGATACTATTTTGGTTGAAGTATGGTTTAGTACTAAAAGTAGATGATAACGGCTTTCTTGTTTTCTCGTCAAATCTAAAGGTTCTTGGAAAATGTCAGCTTAAAGAAGCTGTTCAGGAGAAAGAAGAGGGATTAGACTCTCCCGGTAAGCTTTTGGGAAACTGGTTATAGTTAAGACACGCATGCACATAAAGTGACTCGAATCCAGATCCTAAATCCCCTGGTATCGATACACATAGCGTGATTTGTCCAAATGGTTGAATGATACCATGAATTTTGTCCAAATTGTGGAATGAAACCAACGAAAAATTTTGTGACTGGCAGTGTCGGAAGATGGATCAAACTGGAGCATGGGGCAGCGACAACTGTTTTGTTTAGGCCGTGCTTTACTGAGGAGGAGCAAGATTCTGGTACTCGATGAAGCAACTGCGTCAATTGACAACACTACGGACATGATCTTGCAAAAAACTATCCGAACAGAATTTTCTGATTGTACGGTGATTACAGTTGCTCATAGAATACCAACTGTGATGGACTGCACAATGGTTCTGGCCATTAGCGATGGTGAGCATCAATTACTTCATGTTTCTATCACTTCCTGTTGCATCTGCTTACAACATGACAAGTTTTAGCAAAAGATATTTTGGAGATTTATTGCGAGTTTGTTATGCTAAACAGGTAAAGTGGTGGAATATGATGAGCCTATGAAGCTAATGAAAAGTGAAGATTCATTGTTCGGGCAGCTCGTCAAGGAATATTGGTCTCGCCATAACTCTGTAGAATGAGAGTAAAGAAACTAAAATTTATTATCTTATCACATTTTAGTTGAAATTATGGAGCATTGCTACCAGCTCAGCCAATCAGCTAGAAGAAATTCTTGTATTGGATGATACTAAACTCCTTTCTGCTGAAAGTTCTTGTATCTGATCTGTATGGAAACAAGGTCGGAAGCGGAAGCTCGTTCAGAGTGTTGAAGGGCAATGGGTTTGACTGAGTTTTCTGATAAATAAGGATATGCAATTGTCATTCTATGTGATGAAGTGGTCCGTGTAGTCTAACATGGTCCTTTATATGTATACTAGTTTTTGTTGGTACCGCACAATGCGCGGTGCCAGATACCAGCATGTTGGTTAAATTTTTTCCTAATTTGATCGAAAAATAGCATTTCACATGACTGATTTTAACAAATCTTTTTTAAAAACGATCATGTTACAGTAATTGAGGGAGGCCAAGTGCGTCTCCCCAACATGCTGAGGGAAATTTGAGTTCCTGATTTATGTGACCCACCTTTTAGTTTTTGTATAAAATATACCTTTATCTACGAAATCTACCTTTATCTACGAAATCTACTTCGCTTCGTCACCATCTAAGTATACCCACAAGCCCCATTTTACGTTGTATTTGACACAAGGATCATGCTCAGAGTGTAGCCAATCCAAAGCTCCACTTACAACTTGTTTAATTGTCTTTTCAGGCATAGTTTCAACTATGTACTGATAGTCGTTTTAAAACACAAATATCGTCTCTGGTTCACATACTGTTAGACAACCTGGTAGCTACATCCCTGACAAGACTAAGTAGAAAAAAATGAGGTGGATGATTCGGCTTAAATACATAGTGACCTCGGGCTTTTATCAATGCTTTATTGCTACTCATTCGTAACAGGCAACTGCAGATTTCCTAACATCTAAGGTGGTATAGTGAAAAGTCCGGTTCGGAATCAAGTACCGTATTGTTTATTCTATCTGAAAATAATTGTATTTGGTTGGCCTTTTTTGTCACTTATTCTTGAATAAAAATCATTCACTTGAATCAGCCGCCAGAGGGAATGGAGGAAGCCTCTCGATATGTTGGAGAATTTGTTACTCTCCTCTCAACCAGATGACGTACAAGTTGACCATTTTGACAAGATTTTCTTGAGAAATACCCAAAGACAAGGAAGCTGTCTCCACTTTAGTACAGTTCTCGTGTCAAAATACTTGGGATTGGGCCAATCTAGAGCCAAGTTCTATTTAATCTATCGTCATGGTCAGAGGTTTCCACCAATGCGTTCCAAAGGGTGCCATTTCTGATGCAAATATCTTGATGGCTCCCCTTACCGATTCTACAAGAGGATACTGCATTCCAAGATACTGGAGTCACTCGGCTTGTATCTCACACAATGGGAAAAAATACCAATACATGATTCAAATCGTAATAAACAGAAATGCAGTTACATGCACCAAACAAAATAAAAGAACATCATTTATACAATAAGCACAAAATAACAACTGCATGTATACCATTACCTTCCCCGTGAACATGTAAGAACTACATCGGAAAAAAAGAATGAAATTAATGCTTCAGATGGACCAAATAATAGATGCAACTACAGACTCAGAAATATGCCAGTTGAGAAGTACTTGTACTGTCCGAACTTCTTTGTACTGCCTCTAACTTCTCCAATGTCCATATTTGACTTGTTGGCTACCTGCAGCTTGTTATCTGATTTTCTTATTAATCTTCTCTGATGATAGTATTGTCGTACCTTGCTAACAATCACTTCGCTGATATTATTCTTGTGGATTACTTTGCGGATCTTTATATATTCAGCGATGTAGATTTGTTCAACTCCGCTCGTCAGTGAACTAGTCTTTCGTTTGAATTTGATGAGCCATTTTGCTATCCTGGTGTAGATTGATTCTATCAATTCTCACATGGATATGGAGATTGGTTATGTAAATCCTCAGCTGAACTAAGGTCGCCTGGCTTGAAATTGTTGATCATTGTTGCTGATCATTGTGATAGTCCGGCTTGACCTTCAGCTACTTTGCTGATGTGTTATAGCGTTGAATGACTTAGTTACACACTTGATAGATTTGTTAGTAACAACAAAAACAGTAAACAAGTTTTACCAACATCAAAATTCAGAAAGTAACATTCTCTAAACCTAACAAACTTTTTAAAGTTCAAATCCAAATTATTGAAGTTAGTAGGAGTGATTAGACTTGATTAAAGTAGAAGTAGAAGTTATGGGATAATAATAGACATAATTAATTGCTCAATTGATTTAATTTTATTTGTTTTAAGAATTTATGTGAATTGTTTTTTAATATATATCTCCATGTCATATTAACAATTTACAAATATATCCCATTTAGTGTCTTTTCATTTATATATGTAGAGGGTTTAATATGTCTTTTAACTAGAGCTGTCAGAACGGGCCAGCCCGACCCAAATGGGCTGGCCCGCCCAACCCGCGGCCCAAACGGGCTCAACCCGTTTGGGCTCGCCTCCTGGCGGGTTGGGAAAACCCCAACCCAACCCGACCCGAAGCGGGCCGCGGGTTGGGGCGGGCTGGCCCGCCGAAATATTTTTTTTTAATTTTTACTATTTTTTTTTTAAAATGACTTTTTTTAATTTTTTTTTTTTAAAAGAAAGTTCAAAAAAATATTTCCAACTAAACTTGCCGAACCTGAAAATGATGCTAGAAGAATAATAAAACTTGTTTTAGGTTTTATCTAGATATTAACACTGCTAATAAAAAAACTTGATTAGTGAATCAGTATTTTACTCAATTTTTAAATACTTGTTGCAACTTTAAAGCAAGACCAAGTGAAAAATATACAGTAGATCGAATGCTTCAATGTGATATTGAGTATTTATCTATGGATTGAACCTAAAAAAAAAAATAACAAATTTTTTTTTTTAAAAAAAATAGGGCCAACCCGCGGGTTGGCCCGCCAAAACCCGCGGCCCGTTTGGGCCAGCCCATATAGGCCCGCCTGCTGGCGGGCCTTAAAAATGCTGGCCCAACCCGCCTATTTGGCGGGTTGGGTTGGGCCAGGCCCGCGGGCCTGGCCCATTTTGACAGTTCTACTTTTAACAATTAGAAAACATTACCAAATATCCATACTTTATTGGTATATATATAAGCTATTCATATAGATTTATGAAGTACATTTGAAATTTTACATTGATATCAATTTTAGTATGAATTATATCAAAGATAAATCAGAATCTAGACAAAAAAAAAATTATATTGTATGAATATAACTATATAAGTATACATTTTAGACATACAAAGATCTATAGCTTGAGAGATGATTCATTATACACATTGACTCAATCTATATCTATATTTGGGCAATATTTTTCAGTTGTAAAAATTTACAACCACCCCAATCATCTACATAAATCAAAAGACTCCATGTGGACATGCATATAAAGTTATAATATTCTAAGGAGATATTTGGAACTATATTCTAATTTTTATCCTCCCATTTAATTCTAATTATTTTAGTTTTCTAATTAATAATTTTATTCTTACATTAATTACCAAATTAAAGCCTAATAATTTTTTTCAATTCTCACAAATGCTCCTATCCATTGACTTGTTCATATATTAAAACTATTTACAAATTAAAAGATTAGATAATATCTTATTTAAAATTATATCTTAGAAACTATCACATTATTAGCTCATACCTCTTCATTTCTCCAAGCTATATTACTTTTAGGGCCCGTTTGGAGACCATGATAGGGAAAGTAATCTTTGTATTACTTTTCATATCCCATGTTTTTTTTCGATTTTTAACACAAATTATCCCACCATATTTATCACATTCTAATCCCACTTTATAACAAAATGACATAAATGCCCCTTCCCGCCTTTTTCACTATCTCAAAATTTGAAATTCCCGCCAAAAAATATTTATATTTTATTATTATTATTATTATATATGCATATATATATATACATTTTTATGTAATAATAATAATAATTATTATAATATATTATTAATATAATAATTTATATATATTATATATATACTATTCTTATTATTATTATTATTATTACTACTATTATATATATGTATATATACACACGCACGCACGTGTATATATATATATATATTACTATTATTATTATATATGCATAGAATAATATATATATTATAATTATGTTATTATATATATATATATATATATATATATTATGATTATTATTATTCTATATTATGATTATTGTATTATATTAATATTATATTATATTTATATTATATTATATATATACTATTATGATTATATATATATATATTATTATTATTATGGTTATTATTATTATTTATTTATTTATTAATATTATAATATATTTATTATTATTATATTATAATGTAATAATAATATATATTATTACATATTATATATATATACTATTATTATTATATATATACATACATACGTATATATATATATATATATATATTATAATTAATGGTATATTTTATTATTATAATAATGAGGGTATTTTTGTCATTGTATCAAATAATAATCCTTATCAACAATCTTATCATCCAATCAAACATCATATAATTTATCACATACTATTTTTACAATCATTTCACAACTTTTTAATCATTACATTACTTATCTTATCCATCACTTCAAACGGTACCTTACTTTACAAAATTGTTATCTTAAATTTTCTAACTAATTAATGATGATGGTGATGATGATTAAGTTAGGATAATATGGCTTAAAAGATTAGATGATGATTTATTTAAAAGAATACCCCACGGCTATTTAAAATAATCTTATTAAATTAAAATATAGACATTGTTTCACTATTAGCTCACGTCTCTTCATTTTTCCATATCAAGGGGTGTATTCAATAAGACTTTTGGTGATTTTTATTGACTTTTTAAATGATAGACTTTGTGGAGTTGATTGATTTCTATTGACTTTTATAGATTTCTACGGTTATAAAAAGATTTTCATAGACTTCATACTAGATTTTTATTGAATTTTTTTTGGGCTAAAAGCAAAAAACATCTATGTGTTATAGTAAATATGCACGAGACTCCCATGTATTAACAAAATAGGCAAAACCCAACTGTGTTTTCTTAAACTCGGCATGAAACCTCCTTGTGTCATAGTAAATATGTTCGAAACTCCACTGTGTTAACAAAATAGGCCAAAACCCCTGTATTTTCTTAAACTCGGCATGAAACCCACTTGTGTTATAAAAAAAAGTAAAAAAAAAATTTAACTTTGCACGAAACCCCACGTGTTAAACAAAATAGGCAAAAAAAAAAACCCATATTTTTGTAAATCCTGCACAAAATCGTCTCGATTGTCTAATATGCTCTCCAATTTTTTCGCATCTACATTTTCTGTAATGATTCGATCTTTAGCTTTAAAACGGACAATATTCATAATTTTTCTATATTTATAGAAAAATTCTGAATATTATTCATAATCTATTTTAAAATTATACCACAATACATATTCTCTTTAAAATTCTGAATATTGTTTGTTTTAAAACTAAAAGAACAAATCATTACAGAAAAAAGAAAATAATGTAACTTTGGGAAAATTGGAGAGCATATTAGACAATCGATAGGTTATGGTTTACGAAAATAGAGGTTTTTTTTTGCCTATTTTGTTTAACACGGAGGGTTTCGTTTAAGGTTTCAAAAAAAGAGGGGTTTTTTTTTGCTTTTTTTTATAACACATAGGGGTTTCATGCATAGTTTAATAAAACACAGGGTTTTTTTTTGCCTATTTTGTTAACACATTAGGAAGAGAACAATACTGAAGACTCAAAATGAAGACCTTAGCATGAAGCTGTTGCAATTTGAGGCTTAATAAATTGAAAATAAGTAAGGTAAAATCGTGCTTAATGAATAGAAATTAAGTAAAATGGACAAGAGGAAAAATCGAATACTTGATAAATGATAAAATGAGCAAAAACATACAAGAAAAGGTTGTCCGACGGTACCCGGGTGCTGCCCAAATTTTTGGGCAGTGGACTGGGGCTCGAGCGCCGCATTCGGGAGCTCGAGAGTCCGACATTCTACCCGGAAAAGGCTTATGGCGGTTTTTTCATGAACGAGTGTGTCCCTTCGCGTTCGGTGTTACTTTTCATGAATAAACACCTCCACATGGTGTCCTTTGGCCAAGTATTTATACAACATAATCACATGCATTTAAACTAGGGCTGCTTATCGGACCCACCGGGTCAGTTTCGGGTCCGTTTTTACGGGAACCGATCCGATCCGGTAAGAAAACGGATCGGATCCGGTCCCTGTTTTGAACCAATTTGAAATCTTTTTTTTAAAAAAAAAATTGTTGCAAAATTGTCAAAGGCAGGGATTGAACGCGCGACCTCGTACGTACAAGCGAGAAACTCTAACCACTAAGTTAATTGACATCTATGTTAATAAGTTGAACTCGATTATATTTATATAAAACCAAAAATATTTCTTTTTTTAAAATAACGGATCCGATTTCGATTCAGCCCGAATCGGATCTGTTTGGTCCGGAACCGGTAAGATTCCGGTACTAGAACCTTATAATCGATCCGAACCGGTATCTTACCGGTTCCAGACCGGTTCGAAACTGGTTAGCCCGTTTCCGATTTTGGACCGGGCTAACCGGTCTGGTTTTGGGCCGTGTCCGAATTGACCCCGCCCGTTAAGCAGCCCTAATTTAAACATACAATTGTACATGAATTCAAATAATTATTAAGAGAAAATGCAAGATCAACTTCATTTTGCATCACATTCATATCTTGTTCTTGAATAAGAGAGTTTGTAACATTTTGTGGTGCTACTATCAAGCAAATAGTCGTTGTATCTTGGGAGAAGATTGTCGTATTCCGTGAGCACGGTGTGCGGGGCAAAATTTTCTTAAGGAGATAGCATACAACACTAGCTTCGACTCAAATTTACATATTTCTTTCCCGCTACAAACAACGACGCCAACGAGATCCTTGTGGAGTTGAAGATCAAGATACCAAACAATTTTAATAACAGAAGCAGCTGCGGAAAGCAGATGCTATTTTTTCCCGAGTCAAGGAAGAGCTAGCTCAATTCCGTGCAGCGAATGGGAGAAATCCCTACATTAATTTTGACGAGGAGCAATTGTTGGACAAGAAGTTGAAGGTCAGTGAAGAGTGCAATGTTTATTATATTCACGGAAGCGAACCTGAGTTGAAGGTGGAACAGGACAAATAGGAGTCTGCGTAGACCAGGTTATTTATGAACTACATACAACTAGTCTCGCTGTGACCGACTGAGGCTTGAGGTGTAGGTAAAAACTCCATAAAAATCTATGAGGTGAGTGGATGATAAATTTTGATTTTTTTATAGTTGTACATAGAATTTTAAAATTTATATCTAAGGAATTTCACAAGAGTCATTAGAAATCTATAGAAATTTAGATACCAATAGACTTCTATAGAGTTCTTAAAAGTCATGTTTGAATATCACTTGACTTTTTAAAACCCTATGAAAGTCTATTTTGAATACCGGTAGACTTCTATAGAGTTTAAAATCTATATGGACTTCTATTGATTCATTAAAAGTCTATATTGAATACTAATTGATTTTTATTGAGTTATTAAAAATTTAGATTGAATATCTTTAGACTTTTAAACCCCATAAGTCTTTTAAAGTCATTAAAAATATATAACCAGTACACCCCCTAAATCACTTCCAATTACAAAATATTATATCCAATTGTCCATGTTAATTGCTATCTTAAGCTATTGTGTATCACTTTAATATTGTTGTCAATTATCATCCTCGTTACCATCTCATTATTGAATCATACCTCTTATTTTTTCACGCTAAATCACTTTTATATTACAAAACTATAACTTTAGATTGTACATCCCAATTACTAATTAATAATGAATAAATTAATAATAGTAGTAATTAAAATTATAATAAATTAAACTTAATTGCTAATATTTTGTCTTATGCAATTAAATGAAAAACTATTAAAAAATAAATATGAATAACTTAGAATTTATACGTTAGTGAAATAAGTCAACATTAATTTTGTATTGACTATATATTAAAATTTAAACTTCCCCTCAATTTAATGAATGTTATTCATATATATTAATAATTGTGTCTTTTGATGCTCTAAGTTAGAGTTAATTGATTTGCATGCTAAAAAGAAGTTACAGATACATGTTGTCCTGTATTTTTTTAACGTTCATATTTATTTGATATATACCAGTAAAAGTCTCAGGTATTCATTTTGTTCTTTATTAATATATTCGAAATAATAAAAGTAAAGTTTCTAAAAGTATGACTAAACATCAATTATACAATAAATTTAAAAGAATAATAACATTATACTTTATTAAAAATCCTTTATTAGCCCCTAAACTAAAAGCCAGATTTTGAGTATTGTTTTTCAAAACTGCTTATCTGTTTTCCAGACTAAAAAGCCAAATTTTGAATATTTTATTTCATTGCTTCTGCTATTGCTTCCCTAAAAATAAGCAGGTAAAAATATAAGTAAAAAATCAGATCATTAAGCTGTTTTTTTTTAATTTTAATAGTAACATTTTTTTTGTGTGTGCATAAAAACAACTTTTTTCAACTTTAAGAAAATGCAACATAAAATACTTTGAATAAGCAATTGCAAATACATCATTACACTCTAATCTAAATAGCACATTTTTTAAATAAAGAATAAATTCTATGTCGTTTATTTTTCTCGATTAATATATTTTTGAATTGCATTTTGTAAGCAAATTTTTTTTTAAAAAAATTATAACAACCAAAAGAAAAATGATATTAATTTCACCACCACTTAAAAGCAGAAAATAAAGTAAGCATATCAAATATTAATAATTACTCAATTTATTTTCAAAAATAGAAAATTTTAATGAACATATCAGAAAAATCTATATTATATTTCTATTTTTTGATTTTTTTAATTTATATATCATCTAAAGGATAGCAGATTGAAAATGGAGAGTCATGTCAGCAAGACCATATCCAACATATGCCAAGATGGAAGAACTACAATTTACTGCTCGAAATATCAACCATAAATTCTCAACCTCCTCTTAAACCTCATTTTCTTCTGTGCACCTCAAGTTCACAGGAATTCTCCAAACTAAAGAAAGTTCCTCCCCTGAGAAGAAGTCATCAATCATATATATATACGACGGGGAACCTACGAAACACGCCAAACCAGGTAAACCACACTAGACAAGCTTCTAAGTATATATTTTGATACATTATACATGTGATAAAACTGTATTCCCACCCCCTACATAACAAATGAGGCTCCACCACTGGTTGGTGGATTAGCAGAAGCCTCAATATCTATTTGGTCTGGATTCAAATACTTAAGGAACTGTTCAATGTTTGCATCTGCGATGCCGGATCTCCTGTGATACCATCTCCGTAATGTTTTCGGCCTTCTTTCACTAATTGCAATTGCAATGTCATTTGGGAACAAGTCTCTGTATACAAAGGCGCGGAGGATCGTTGTCACAAGTAATGCTGCCACTGTGAGTGTGGCTACAATGCAGAGAATGACAGTTAAAGTTTTGGTCACGGTGCTTGTCACCACAGTTGAGTACTTGATGGTGGCAATTGCGGCACCGGTCATTGGGAAAGTGTAAGCCCACCATGCCAGTGAAAATCTGCGGACGATAGTGTCGCAGAACTCAGCAAATTTGAACTATAATAGGATGAATAGTATCATTGTTTTGCGTCTTTAATTGTACTCGAGCTGCTCAAAACGTATTTGGCTAAACATTACCACACCAATCACGGGACTATTTGAAGCATGGTTCACAAAAGTGGTCGTGGAATGGATTCCGGAACGGGAACCGTAATTGCAATACTAAAACAGATGTATAGTTATAATGGACATCGCGGAACAGAACGACGATTTTGCGGTCTAGAATAACAATTTCGCGGCCTCGAACGGCCAATGCGAAACATTTTTAGATTTTGTCACATTTTGTTTATTGTTTTCATTAATAAGTTGCCCAAATTATCTAATTATTTTTAATTTTAAAAAAAAACTCCATAACAGTAACAACGGCTGTTCCACGAAATGTCACGAGCGACCGAATGGGCGAACCATGATTTGAAGTGTCTAATTTCAAAATTCCAGACCGAAGCTTAAGATTCAGTTATTTCAACTACTACTAAATTCAATATCCAATTGTTCATTTGTTTCTATGGTCAAAACTATTAGTTTGCTCAAATTTCCTTAATTGAGATGGGATATGAAATGGGCAAATCATTCAATTCTTGTGAAATCAAAATGTACCTGAAGCCTCTGAAGAAATTAACTCGAACAGCCTGAAAACAAGGCAGGAATAAAAGATCAACTACTGAAGGGTGGTGGTGAATAGTATATATGTCAAGTTAAAAGTCTTTGAGGACTCACCAGTGAGAAGTAAAGAAACAAGGCAATGAAGTAAGCAATCCTCGATCCATGATCAAACGACCCCTGAATCTTAGCCCACGCCATCGAAGCAACACTTGGAGCAGCGACAAACAGAAAGAAAACCGGATGCAACTCCTTCGGGAGTGTCTCATTTGTCGGAAGTCTCTGGTACAGAGTCACAAATAACACAATGTAATGCGCCAATCCAACCGCGAAAAAGAAAATGGGTCCTTCTTTTAGCCCCATTGACGCACCAAGCAATGCCCCGACAAAGTTCCCGACAATCGCCAGATGATTCGAGGGATTTGCCACTTTAGACAGCCTCCTTTGTCCTCCGGACATCCACTGTCCATATATCTTAAGCTCGAGGCAAAAAATCGGTGTCATCAAAATGTACCAAACAGAAGAATGAAGAGTTTGAGTTACAGATGGTGGGATTCCAAGAAACAAGAACAGAAGGGCGATCCAGGGGGCGAAGAAGAAATTTACACGAATCGGGTGGTAGTATTCACGACGAACTGCTTCAAAGTACAAGATAATCTTCAGGGCATAAACTATTGACACAATTGTCATGAGAGCAATGGATATGAACCAAAGAACAAGATTTATGTCTGGGGGGACATGAAGGAACTTTGTCGATTCGGATGAAGCCAGGGCTTTCCACATAATGGCTTGGCTGCCGACACCAAGACAGATACCGAAGGAAGAAATTGGAAATCGTAGAAGAAATGGCCATTCTTTATCCTCCGGAAGTAGTATTTCTTCTTCAGAAGCCTGTCACGAAAAAAGTTGTTCTGTGATCAAATATCAGAAAAATTATTTCATCTAGGAAAAAAGAGAAAACCATACCCTTAGCGTATCCAATTCTGGTCCCTCCAATGCATCGAAGTATCGATCCACCGGTACCCTTTCCATCTCTGCACGCCGCTCGGTCTGAGGTTCTTGCTCGTTTTCGTGATGTTTACCACGCAAGTTAGATAACTGTCTCTCAAGTTTCCCCGACCATGTTTTGAAAGAATCAAATCGGTCATCTTTTAGTTTCTCAATCCTGGGATTCCTCACCGGAAGGTTTGTAGATTTTCCACCTGTAATGGCCTCATTAAGTGCAGAGCCTTTAGGCATTGGTTGCGAATAAAACTTGGCTTGTCTTGTCCCAGAACTAACATCTTTATACAAATCACTGGAACTGGGAATTTCATGTCCGAAAATCGTGACGTCGTCTCTAAAAAGAACACTCTTCTGCATATGATCTCCAATGGGAGAAGGCGGCATACTAATAGAAACAGAACGCATTTTTTCTGGCTCAGACACATTGTTTTGTCCTTCCATTGCAGCTGCTTCAATTCCCTGTCACACTCAATCAACAGAAAACACATTTAAGCTAATGGATCATACATAACAAAAATGCATGCCAAGAGCATTCATGGAAATGATCATTTTGATGTAATAAATCAACTTGTTCCAACCACCGCGACATTCGGAAAGAAAAAATAAGCTGCAACTTACAAAATTCGAGGTTCTCAGAGGTCGAAAACCAGTAGATTTGAGTTGGTCATTTCCATAATTATGCTCAGTCACGCTATCAAAGTCAGCCAACTCTTGAGCAGAAATAGTTTGAATCAACGCCGGAAGTTCCTCAGGGCAGTCTTCCTTTCCTGAATTATTTTGTTCAGAGTTCTCCATTACAAGTCTGGCACCTGTAGGTGTTCATAGTCAGCTATCTATTCTTAAAACTAACATATCTCATGTGTATGATTCATCCCGTCTAATAAAAACCATCTAAATTCTGACAAAAGAACTGTAAATTTATGTTAAATCAACAAAAAGTATTTTGGTTCGCAATATAATTTCTAAATCTGTCATCGGTGCATAATCAGGAAACTTACCTCAAATCTCCCACTTGTTAGCAGATATATCTATTTATGAGAAGCAACCGAGAACTTAATGGCAAACGAAAAGAGGTGATGATCCTTCAACTTTCAAATTACAGGTCAGATTAATTGGAAAAGAAATCCCATATTTCTCCCAAGAAAAGGAATCCCAGAACAGAAATTGGAAATCTTGGAGAAACCTGTTTACCACAGAATATTTATATAGAAAATATGTGTAAATTGCATTAAACCCCACCGTGTTTCGATAAATATGCACGAACCCTGTATTAACAAAAGGACAAATAGACCCTTTGATTTTCTTAACCTAGGCGCGAGACATTCATGTATTATAAAAAAGGTCAAAAAACCTATTTTTTTAAAAAAAATTGCACAAAACCCTCGTGTTAAATAAAATGGGCAAAAAACCCTATGTTCTGCACAAAACCCTCTTATTGTCCAATAAGCTCTTAAATTTTTTTACACCTACATTATTTTCTCTTTTTTTCTGTGATGATTCCTTCTTTTAGTTTTTAAATGAACAATATTCATAATTTTAAAGTGAATAAATTTTAAGGGTAATTTTAAAATGGATATGAATAATATTCTGATTTTTTTCTTTTAATATATGTATGTTTATTGACCAATTTACATTTTTTTTTGAAGTTTTGGATAAAAACAATATACATATTTTCAAAATAGCGTAAAATATGTTTACACACTAATAAACATGTATGTATATATACAAAAAAAAGTTATATATTAACCTATATAATATATATTAACGTTTATGAATTTGTTTTTAATAAAACTTGCATATAATTTTAATGAGAAATAATAAAATGTAGTTATTTGTAAAATCGATGGGCTTTTGTGCAAGGTTTAAGAAAATAGAGGGGTTTTTTTTATCTATTTTACAATGGGGTTTCGTGCAAGGTTTCAAAAAGAGATAGACTTCTTTGTTTTTTTATAACACACGGGGTTTCATGCCAAGTTTAAGAAAACATATGGTTTTTTATCTATTTGTTAATTGTGTGCATATTTATCAAAATACATGGTGTTTTTATGCAATTTACCCAGAAAATGTTGGCATTCAAGTTTCTTGGAAGTAGTACTCAGTGACCTACACTTAGATGTATAATGAAACAGCTGCAATCTAAATGTATAAAGGAGCAGCTGAATTCAATGATATTGACACATGCAAAGGTAAACCATATTGAACAGAATAAGATAAGGGGCTGATTTTGAGTGGAATATGCTAGCTAGCCTGAGCTTTAAAGGGGTTCAAATTTTGAATATTTTGGTTGACAATATTATTTTCCCCATAGATGTGTAGCAAGTTGTGCTACTAGGCAGAAAATATCCAGACATAAAGTGCTTTAAGCATTATAGAAAGATAAATAAAGTGAAGATATTAGATGATAGGTAGGTTCTTTAAGACAAGAACCTATGCAATATATTTATGACATATTTGAAATGGCAAGTTTCTACTGTCCCCGATACAAGAAATCACCCTTCATTGTATTAGACTGCTTGATCTATAAAATTTTAGTTTACGGTTTAGAAAAGATCACCCTTCTGTAAATTTTGTGGTACAGAGAACAATCCATGCACATGTTTCTTTTTAGATAGTGGTTCCCCACAACCATGGTTCGTCGACGCGGTCGCGACGGTCATGGAGGTTGCTGTTTCAGTTCCATTGACATTTCGCGGAACGGTCGCTGTTATCCACGTGGGGTTTTTGAAATAAAAATAAAAATAGTTAGATAATTTGGACAAATTATTAATCAAAAATCTAAAAAAATTAAATTTTAAAAATGTTCCGCAACGTCCGTGAAATAGCCGTTCTGTGCCGCGATGATCTTGTTTTAATATGGAAATTTACAACAATAGCTACCGTTCTGCGATCGTTTTTGCGAACCATGCCCACAACAGATAAGTATTCCATAGCTTTCCAGAGAATTCAACGGCGCAACAAGATGCCAACTAACACATGTCCAGGACTCAATTATATACCCTGATATTGTTTAACAATATGTAAACATCACTAAACACCATAATTTTGCTAGGAGCTAGAATGCAACACGCCAAAGATAATATAGCTTATCTTTGTCAAACTACAAATATAACTAAATAACTTGCAAGAAATCAGATTTAAGCCCATTACAAATTGAGAGATTTTGACTTTACTTGTACATATAGACAATATAAACCCTTAAATGTATATAAAGGATATTGTGATTAGGGAGATACCTTTAAACGAAACCAAAAAAGCTCGATTCCCCTCAAGTAAGGTTCGGTCTGGAGTCATGTTGAATAGAGAAATCAGAAATATAGACAAAAAATATGTATGATCTCGAACTCGAGCAGCCAATTGGGCAAAGATAACAAACCGTCTGGTTACGCCCGTGTTGTCAATTTAATCGCATTATTAAAAATAAAATATGTTATTCAAACATACATGCAAACATAATGTATCTCTACAAAATGACAAATTATATATAGAAGAAAAGATCCCACTTACAGCAATGCTTGAAAAGTGTTAATCGATCAGACATGAATCATGAATGTGTGCCATATTTCAAGAACATTGCACATCAATGCTGACCATGTTCTTAGTAACAGGGCCGAGCCACCTAGGGGCAATCTGCGCCAAGTTCTCCCATTGGAAAAAAAAAATTATTACCTAATTTTTTTTTTAAAAAAAATTGTATTTTATCCAACTAGAATTGCAGTTTACCTCTCATAAATATATTTTGGAATCCTAAAATTATATTTTGATCTCCTAAAATTTTTCCTACCCTCATTTTTATGTTAATATTTTTGTTACCATAAACAAAAATCTTATGTTCGTAACTGCTCTTACATGGTTTACATAAGATTGAATATAAGATAATGTTTATATCTGTAGGATCGTGCGCTTACCGCTTTACCAATAACTATAGTTAAGGGTAACGGCGCAACATCAATCTTTTCAACCATACACTGGCACAAGCGCCACGTGTTCGACCGATCACATAGCAGAGGCAATTGTTGAACCCCACCCAACAACCACTCCCCCAATAATTGCACTATATGCAACTCATGGGAATCGAACACGCGACCTAGGCTCTGATACCAATTGTTGGATCAAGCGCTTACCGCTTTACCAATAACTATAGTTATTGGTAAAGCGGTAAGCGCTCGATCCTACAATTGGTATCAGAGCCAGGTTGCGTGTTCGATTCCCATGAGTTGCATAGAGTGCAATTATTGGGGGAGAGATTGTTGATTGTTGGGTTTTGGAAACCCGAATAATCTTGGTTTTGATGTTAACAAAACTTGTTATTGTGTTGCTAACATATTTCATCAAGTGTGCAGTTCATAGATCATAACTTAGAAGCTTGATGAATTACAAAGAAGTAGCTTGAAAATATCAAGCTGGACCAAGACTGAAATCCTGGCAGAGCTTATTGTTTCGATCATATCTAATAGCTCGATTATCGAAATGGCGTGCTTCCAAAGAGATTGAACAGTCAACTTAAAATACAAAAAGTCATATTTCACAACAGATCGGCTAGTTCAAATGTTATCAAGGAGAAAAGACGCCTGCAAGATCGAGCTGAACCGCGAAGAAACAGCAAGCTGTTTCAGCAAGCAATTGGAAATCTAAGAAAGTTCTACAAGTTATCTTTCGAAGTGAAAGACTGAATCGGACGTTAAAATGGCCAAAACGCTTCTGCAAGTCACGCCATGTGACGCCTGTAAGATCGAGCTGTTACAGCAAAGTCCCTGTCAGTCTGGTGGGCATAACTCTTAGCTCGCTTATCGGAACGGAACGATTCAGTATGGGTTGGAAAGCTAAGACAAAGATCTACAAGTCATCTTTGGAAGTTAAAGACTGAATCGGACGTTAAGATGGCCAAAACGCTTCTGCAAGTAACGCCATGTGCTGCTGCATCCAGCAAACAGACAGCAGGAGCATTGCCTTGTATTTCAAGCATAACTCTCTCATACGAATTTGAAATCAAGCTATTCTTGATTCCGTGGAAAGCTAAGAGAAAGGGCTACAACTTTCATGTGGATCACGTTGCCCAGAAATCAAAGAATCAAGAGTTACAAGCAACAGATCGAAGAGCAAGTTTATCAATCTGTTTTTGTATCAAGCTGATTGTCCAGACTGATCCGGACCAGACTGATCTGCCATTGCTGATCTGGACCAGACTGATATGCCCGTGCTGATCTGCCAGACTGATCTACCATGCTGATCCGGCCAGACTGATCTGCCCAAGCTGATCCGGCCAATCCGGTCCGAAAATACAAATAGCCCAGAAACCAGAATATGACCATTGCAAGCTCGGGAATAGTGCAGAACCTTTTCCAACGGGCATATTCTTGTGTCTAACGTATATATCATTACTTGGGGCTATATATACATGATTTGGAAGCTCAATAACAGCTGATTGAAGATCAATCCAAGCCTTCCAAAGCAAACCCACTTGGGATTCAATTGAGGAACTTAAAAGCAAAAGATGCTAAATGAAGAGCACTCCTCAAACCTTTGGCACCTCTTACCTTGCTATATCAGATTCATTATGGAATCATTTGTGCCTTTATATTCACTCTATTCATTGTATATGAGAGCTTAATAGAAGAGTGAATACCATTGTAACGGTTGATGATTTATCACAACCGATGAGAGGTCTTTGTATGTGAGACATTAAAGAACATACATAGTTAAGTTGCTAGGAGTTCTAGTTGGATGAGGAATTCCCAACTGGATCGGGTTTGTACAACGGGATTGTATAAATCAAAATCTTCTAGTGGAATCCTTCCATGAGGTGGAAGAAGGGGAGACGTAGAAGGATTACACCACCTTCGAACTTCCATAAACAAATGCTTGTTTATTTACTTTACTTGCATAATTTTAAAATGTCTTTCAAATGTTTAATCGGTTTTAGAGCGGGTTATGTCGAGTGTCTTCCGCTCGATTTTGTAATCGAACTCGATATAATCTCTCGGTGCATTAATTCAAGAACACGAGCTATTGAAGCTCAAGTTGATTGAACTCGGGTGTGGAATGGCAACCCACCCCCGGAATCGATCCTGACAATATCATCACCACAACGTTGCTACACAACTACATATAGGGATGATAATGGGTGGGTCTCAAACTGGTTTGGCAAAACCTAGGACCTACCCCGCCACAAGAAAAAAACTAGACCCGCCCCGTCTGCCTTGCCCGCCCGACCCCGCAAACCCGGTGTGTTATACCCGCCCCGCCTCGTCAAAATTTAGATGGCTAAGCTCAATACATTTTTGAACATAAAAATGATGTAAACTACCATACTCACTACAAGCACATTCTCAAATTAATACATGAACTACCAAAATCTAAAAAAAATTCTTCGTGAGGCTGAAATTATGGCTAAAATTTAGGACATAAACGAGAATGAGATGTATTAATGAAATATAAAATAATGAAAATTATAATTAAAATAACTAAAACCAGGACCCGCCCTGCCCCACATCAGAAACCCGGTCAAGACCCACCCCGGGACCAGTTTGACCGGGTTTAGAGCTGTCTCATAGAGACGAGTTTAATACGGGTTCGGATTTAGACACATCTTATTGTCATCCCTAACTACATAAATATACACACAAAAACACATGAATGGACACTACAAAATAAATGTAGTATTCAATCAATTATAGTGTTGCCCAAAATCTAATCTTTGGAGGTTCTCCAAATGACCGCATCTGTCGGCATCGGTGCATATCTCGGAATTCCTTAATTTAACACCGCATTTCTTTTATTCTTTCTTTCGTCATATTATCAGAAAAATCAAAGGTTTCAACACTAAATTAAGCCTAAAATCAACAGGTCGATGGTTGCCAAAATTGCAAGGAAGGATGAGCTGTGAACTTGTGTAAAAGGGTGATTTCCAAGAAACAAGATCCCGGCGCAAGAAAGTGCGAAAGAACGTTCGTGCTGGCCTAAATACTCTAATATTGGCACATGGTATAATAAGTTTGTTGTGGATTCAATAATTGTGCGACTTAAACCTACAATATTTTTATTTTTTATTAAAAAATGATTCAATAATTTTGGGATTTCAACATCAATATGACTTTTTTGGCTAGCCCACCGCTAAATTGGTTGTATCGCCCTTATAGGTATAGTATTAACGAGACATACGGCTCATATATATATATACTAGTTTTTTTATTGATACCGTCCGATGCGCGGTGCCAGACATCAGCATGTTTGTCAATTTTTCCTAATTTGATCGAAAATAACATTTTCCGATTTAGATATATTTTTCATAATCGATTGACACCAAATAATATGCTATTGTAATTGAATGGAAAAAGAACCAAAGCACTACCTCTAATTTTTTTAAACAAACATGATGTCCATTTTTCAGTAAACTGAAAAATTAACATTTGAAGTTGTATGCATCAACAATGGATTAAAATATATATTTTTATAATCGGTTCATGCCAAACCCGCGCATCAACAAAAATAATTTTTAAAAAAAATTTAAAGGGTAAAAAATAGTAATTAATAGTACTATTCATTACTATTTCTTACAATAGTACTATTCAATATCTTTTATATATATATATATATATATATATATATATATATATATTAAATAATAATCAAACTCACCCACTAAATGCATCTCATGAGACATTTTTTTTTTTTAAAAAAATGTGCAGCTGAGTTAACTGAAATAAAATGGGATGGGTTTGACTGGACTGAAGTACAATCCAGCCCGCCTTATAGAATAGGGAATAGCTACCCCACACACATATATATATATACATATATATATATATATATATAATTGATGTACCTTAGCTTTTATGTTTATGAGACATATTTTAAAATGGTCTCCATGAGAGTGTTATAATCAATTTTAGTCTTCGTTTAAGTTATTTTTATCAAATTAGCCTTTTAATTATGTTAAGTTTCAATTATATCCTTTAAAACCTATTTTCTTCTCCCACGTCGATTTCTCATCATATTTCATTCTCCAACCATTAATCTCATTGGATTATCTCCCAATTTAATAGGATTTTTATAAAGTTAATCTCATTTCTCTACATTTCTTTTATCTTTTTTATGTGTTTTAATATATTATTTCTCAATTATATAGAGTTGTATTTGATTGTAAATATTTAGCATTTGGTTTCTACATGTTTTTTAAATTGTTTATTCCATCAAAATCAAATGCTTCTTATAGTATTTTTATAAACTCTACAAGGATTATCTAATGGATTATATGAAGACCATGCTAGTGGACTATATATATTGAAGAGAAATTAAGGATTCTAACATATCTTATATACATAATTTTAAAATTTATTTGAATGTTTTGGGAGGAAGATGTTGGAAACTTATGTGGTCTGGTTTGGAGTTGCAATTATTATGCACATAAAATATTTATTTATGTATTTATTGTACTTGGTTTAAACAATAATAAGAATAATTATTGGATTATTCTTTCTCCAATCACATTCTCTGTACTTGGAGAAATTAAGGATTCTAACATAATTTTTTTTTCTTCTTTTTCCTCAAGTGTCCTGAGGCGATCACAGTATTGAAGCGTATTTGCTTTTTCTTTCTCCCACACGTTATTGGATTACAGTTTACAATAATCAGAGTATACTTACCAATAATACTAGATTGACTATATATTTTTTACGTATATTTATGACTATTGTATTCACCACTCATCTAGACCATTGTATAATTATTAGATTAGTAAATTTTTAAGCGTAAGTGGAGGACCCCGCCAACGCAAAGGCAGCGTCGTCCGTTCATGACTATGAGCCATATTTCTGATATAAGAAAAACAGTTTCATTGTTTAAAAAACAGAATCGTTTTTCATGTTTGGATAAATAATGAATATGATATTTTTTCTTAAAGATAAACTGAAGTTGAAGTCCATAAACCATTTTTTTAAAGTGCTTTTTAAAAAAAAATTCGAAAGCAATTTATGCATCGAATTATCATTTTTTGAAACAGGAAAAAAAAAATTATTCTGTCATGATCGAATATAGTCCACTCAGCTGAGTGCAACCAACTTAATTTGTAATAGCTCGTTTTTGAAGTGATTGCACCAAGAACTTAGATCGAGTTTAATTTAAAACCAAGCTGAAAACAATCGAACTAGCATGCTTCGATTCAAACAAAGTAAAACATTGAAGCACAACCAGTATTTTCAAAACCGGACCGGACATGAAATCGGTGCCCTTACTGGTTACAGGTTCGATCGGTTCAATCAGTTGAACCATTGATTCAACCGGTGATGACGTCAGCATTATGTAATATCTATTTTAAGTTTTATAAAATATATATACCTTATATTTTACTATAGTTTTAAGTTGTTCACAATAAAAAAATATCGTTACACCAACATAACATGTCAAACTTCAAAAATCAGATAAAATGAAATGTCTATCATAAAATAATAATAATAATAATAATAAAACATCTAAAACAACAAATAATGCCAAAATATCAATATCCCAAAATTATAATAAAATATTATGAAATTATTCACATATATTATAATTTACGAGAAACTAAACATGTTTATATATAATATACAAGACACATTTATTGAATTATATGAAATTTTTGGTAAAAACATGCATAGAATATTATTTTGTAATCATTTCAATAACAATAAATTATATATAATTGTTCTACAAATTTGATTTATAATTTTAAAAATAAAAAAGAATTAAAATTTTAAAAATGAAAGAAAAATGAAGGAACATACTGGTTCAACCAGTCAACCGGTTCACTGGTTGAACCGGTTTTTTACCGGTTCCCACTGGTTTTTATCAGGGTGGTTTTGAAGGGTCAATCGGACCGGATCAAGCACTGGTTACAGGTTAAACCGGTTGAACCGATCGGTTCGGATCGGTTTTCAAAACACTGAGCACAACAACAAGAAAAGTAAATGCACACAAATTTATTTATAGAAATTCGAAGGTGGTGGATTTACAGTTTTACATCTCCTATTCTTTCACCAAATTGAATTATTACACTAGAATACTTTGTTTTATACAATCTCGTCGTACAAATTCACTCCAGCCATAATTACTCTTGCGACTGGTACTCGTTACAACACAACTTCACTAGATGAGCCCATTCTTATAATTCTTTGTCAATTACTTATTGTCTATATGCAAACTCTCACCCGTCTGTGTAGACAATACGTCTCATAGTTACAACAAACACTCTTTCATTAAGATCACTTATACAATGATTAGAGTGTGGTGGACTGGAACAAATGATCACATAATTTATTTGATATATTAGGTAAGATGTGCCTAAGAATTGAGGTGTGCTCTCAGTTCATCAAATATGTCTCTGAATCTTCCCAGTTTGAATCTGGATTCCGCTTGACTCCTTCTCTCTTCAAGTGGTTGTATTTATATTCTCAATGGCCTTGCCGCTGTCTATCGGGAAATTGCAATGATGATCCGTGCTCGGGAGTCATCTCTTTGCTTTGAGGAATTGCACGATATGCTATTTGCCCATGAGACCTATCTTCGTCGTCTTGACACGAGCAACACGACTCTTATAGCCACTGCCAACTCGGCGTCCTCCAACCAACGCCAGTCCAGCCATACTTTTTCTGTGCAATCATCTCATCGCAATCAGTTGTCATCCAATCAGCCTCGGAACAATCGAAACTTTGGTCATGGTCACGAGAATGATTCCTGAAATGGCAATCGAAATCCAGGCTCATTCACGGGTAACTCTCAAGGCCCAGTTTTTTTTGTCAATACTATGGTTTTAGGGCTCTTGGTGCTCGTGCATGTTGACAAATTCAGCCTGTCTCACACTATGCACATTCATCGTCCATGCAAAAGCCCCCGTGTCGGGTAGAGCTCCGTGGTTAGTTGATTCTGGTGCTTCGCATAATTTCACTTCTGATTTGCAAAACCTCTCCATCCACTAAGAAATATGATGGCACTGATAAGGTTCACATTGCAAATGGTGCAGGTTTGCATATTTCTCATAATGGCACTTCGAATATCCCTAGTGCTTATCATTCCTTTACATTATCAAATGTGTTTGCCCTCTGTAAAATGAAATTTATTATTTGTGCATCAGTTTAATAAGGTAATCAGGTTTTAATTGAGTTTCACCACATTACTTTATTGTGAAGGATTCGAGTACAGTGGCGAGACTCATTAGCGGGCGATGCACCAATGGGGTCTATCACTTGGATTCTCCTAAAGCGGTACAATCGGTGGCTCCTTTTTCAGCTTGTTTGGGGAACATGCCAGCGCCAAATGTTGGCATAATCGTCTGGGACATCCATCTTCACAAATTTGTTTGTCTGTTATTCAACATTTTAGTTTGGCTAGTTTTAAACAATCATTATCTGATCATTGAATAAAAGCCATCAGTTATTGTTTACTGTTACTTCGCTTAAATCTTTGTCCTTTACGTTACTTATATGTTGATGTTTGGGGCCCTGCTACGCTTGTTTCTACTAGTGCCAATCGTTATTATTTGGTTTTGGTTGATCAATACTCAAAGTTGTAACACCCCAAAAAAAAAATCTCAATTACAAAATTAGACAAAATAAGTTGAAGCTATCTTAAATACTACTAAAATAATCTCCTTAAAATATGCATAATATAATAATAATAATAACAATAATAATAATAATAATTTATGAATTTATGTTTAATTATTTCATAATATTAGCTAAAAAAGAAAGATTTAATTAATATTAGGTATTGACACTTGTCAATACAATTGCCCCAACACATGCCAACTCCTTAAAGCCCCAATCCATCAAAACCCCTATAAATACCAAACACTCGCCCCCCCCCCCCCCCCCATTTCATCAGATTGATCTCACAAATTCAAGAGCAAGTTTGAGAGAGTGTGTAGGAAATAAGTAGAAAATAGAGTAGAAATAAGAAAATTATGAGGAAAAATACCAAATCTCCTCCAAAAAAATCCGAAACTTTTACACAACACTCCTTATACACCCAGAAAACATTTAGTATAGGAGGTGTTCAAAAATCATCATCCAAATTCGTCCAGAAAATCAAAATCCCGAAGAACACTAAGCTGCCCAATCCCACCCATTTCAAGGTATCAGTTTCAAGCTTCGATTTCGTGCCTTTATCAAATGATTTTTAACTTGGAATCGAAACAAAAGTTGTTCAAAATATGTTAAAGTTTATGGGTATGTCGGCCGATCGCTCAAAACGCGACCGTACGTACGGATTTCCGGCGACCAAAACACCTAGTTAATCATTTCGAAAACTCAAATTCTGGGCAAATCAGTTGAGAATTTCAAAATGGTTTCTAAACAAAAGTTGTAGATCGGAACGAGAAAAACCTGCTGTAAACATTTCAGCCGCGCGTGGCGGCCGGAAAACAGCCACGCGCCGGAACTGCGGCGCGTGTAACTCACGCGCCGACGAGTTTGATGAAATTTCGGTCGGAGAACGTTGCTGGACTGATTTAAGGCATTTCTAGAAAATTTCGTGAAGTTTCGACTTAAACTTGATTTTTAATGAATTTTTAAAGTCTTATTCAAAATTACCCGGACAAGTTTTGTACAAAAACTGATTTTTATAAAGATTCAACCACTTATCTGGGTTACTAATCACCATAAATTACTCATATTATGTTGATAGGAATTTAATTGGCAACTGAGTTCAAAATCAAGTCAATCCAGTAAGATATCAAGTAGTAAGGTGAGGTGTACTACCGATTTCTTGTTATATAGCCATTTTGGCATTTGGCCTGGAATTTACAATAACTTGTTATTACCTCTCACCTTTTATATATTGTCATCATATTGTACATTACATCGTTCCATTGGTCATATTGATCTGCATGTTTAATTATCTTGAATGTCATCGATTACTAATCGATTCCTTTGATTGAACGAATCCTTTGACTGAATGACCGAATGAATGGAGCCCTGGATATTTATCCACTGGACAACGTGGCTTCGGCCCGGAAAGTGAGTCCAATGAACAACGGATGACAGTCCGGGTATATGGTTCATCTGAATAACGCGCACCATTTTACGGTCCGGAGAATGGTTCACATTTGCTCGTAAATGACTGAATGTACAGATCCCATCTGAATATGTGGGGAAAAGTGCTACACCAAACTGTCCGGTGGGAGCCACCTCTTTAGCCCACTATATTCACTCTGACATCATAAATCGTCACTGTCATTATTGACAATCATTTGATTGCAAGATATTTGTTACATGACATATCATATTGAGAAATTGCATTATTTGATAATTACAAATATAAAACCATTGTTATTCCCTCACTAAGTCCTCAAAGACTTAACCTCTGTTTTCCTTGTTATTTATTGTGAGTTCCAGATACAGAAGTACCGGAGCCAGAACCGGAGGGAAATTAGGAAAAATGGAAATGTTGGCTTACCGGGACTGTTATAGTATTTTCTCTTTTATTAAGTGTCGGACCGCTATGAGGAGTTTGTACTGTGATGTATTTTGTTACTAATTAGAATGTATAAACGCTTCCGCTACAAAAAAAATGAATGTTTGACTAAACGCTTCCGCTATTTCCGAAAAGGTTTTAAAACCCCCTGTGCGTATTGTTCAGAGAATGTGGTACCGGATAAGGGTTAAAGTAATATGTGCCCGAGTCGGGTCCCACAAAAGTACTGTTGGTTTTACCCTCTACAACTAAAAGTATCAAGTATATGATGTATTTTTTTCAGTTTAAGAGACTTGCTGAAAAGGAGTTTCAAGTTTCTATTCATAATTTGACTCTAATAATGGGGGCGAATTCTAGCTCTAATTCGTTATTTTTCTGAAAATTGTATTTTTTTGGCTTACTACTGCTCCACACACCCCCACAATAGAATTACATGTCTGAATGTCGCCATCGTTAAATTGCTACTAGTGACCGCATACTACGAAATCACGCCTCTCCTCCTACGAAGCTTTGAGATTTTGCCTTCACCACTGTAGTTTATTTGATGAATCGGCATCGACCCTGTAGTACTAGTGAATTCTCCCTTTAGTGTTCTCTTTAAGCATACCGAAAATTATTTGAAACTTCGCACTTTTGAGTGCTTATGCTTTCCTTGGCTTCGACCTTACTTGCCTAGGAAACTTGACTCCTTGTCTCGGCATTGCATGTTCATTGGGTATTCTCTCTCACAAAATGCTTATAAGCGTTTTGATCTGACAACAAGATCTCTTGTCATGTTCGGATTATTGAAGACGTATTTCCTTACCAGGACATACCTTCGCCTGAAGTTCGACCTCCCTCGGTGGTTTCTTTTACTTCGTCAGCATTACAACTCGTGTTGAAACTACTTCACATTCCATCATACCACCCGTGTCCTCAGAGGTGGTCCCCCACATATTACCCTCCTACTAATCCATAGGACTCTGCTCCATTGCCTCAAACATACTCTATGTGGGCCCGATCTATGGATCAATTTTTAAGCCAAAACTCATCCATATAGCTACTAAATGTCCACTCTGGTCCTCGCGAGCCGATATGTGTTTCTTAGGCTCTAAAAGACCCTTCTTGGCGTGATGTTATGGTCACTAAATTCACTGCACTTATACGTCATTGGATATGGAATTTTATACCATCTCTCCTTACTACTCTCCTATCTCTAGGTCTTCCACAAACCATGTCTGACATCTCGATGTTTTTCCTCCATCGAGGATCACTTACTATCTAGTTCTTGCTTATGTCGAGGACATCATGGTCACTAGGCAATGACTCCTCTGCTATTTCGACTCTCATTGTGCAGCTTGGCACCAAGTTCATTGTCAAGGATCTTGGTTCCCTTACCTACTTTCTTGGTGTTGAAGTTCTACGTTGTCAAGAAGGTTTATTCTTATGTCAACACAAATATATACTAGGCATCCTTCGATGTCACATGATGGATGGTGCTAAACCATTAGCTACCCATATGACTCACAATCTGTCTGATATATGTGCTTCCCAGGGTGTTGATGTGACTCAATATCATCAGGTCATTAGTGTCCTTCAATACTAGACATTAACCATTCTCGATATTGCCTTCACTTTTAATCGGCTAGCTCACCGCATGGCTTTACCCGATGAAGCTAGTTTGGTGGCTTTCAAGCGGATTCTTTGCTATCTCAAAGGCACACTTTATCATGGCTTACTCTTACGACCCACTGCCTCATCTGAGTTGCAAGTATTCTCTGATGTTGATTATGACGATGACATTATTCATGTCAAATTGATTTCCTTGGGTCAAACCCTATATCTTGGAGTTCTCGCAAATCACGAGGGGTGTGTCGCTCGTCTATTGAATCAAAATATCATGTCGTAGCTTGTGCATCTACAGAAGTTTGGTGGTTACAAAATCTGTTTGGTGAAATTGGTTTTCCTATCAACAATACCCCATAGATCCAATGTGATAATGTCGGTTCCATACGTCTGCCTCTTCACCTTGTCCAACATACTCGCATGAAGCACATCTCTGTTGACCTACACTTCGTACATGATCTTGTCTACGTGTGTGCAATCGGTTATAACCGAACCGATAAAATCGAAATTTTGAAAAACCGAACAGACATATTTTTTTATCGTCCAACCGAATCGATCAAATTTTACTATCAAACCGAACCGACCAAACAGATAAAAAATCGATTTTCTCGGTCGGTAACCAAATTAACTGATATTGTTTTTAAAATAAAAATTAGATGATTTGATTTTAAAAATTAAAAAGATAAAATTTAAATAAAAGATTGATATAAATTGATTTTTTTAAAAAAAATTAATTTTTTTTTAAAAATATTTACAAATATTAAAAATTAAAAAAAAAATCGGTTTATTCGGTCATTTCGGTTAACCAATATTTTTAAAATGAAAATCAAAAGCGTAACGAATTAACCGATTTTTAAAAAAATCAAAATCGAATGTCCGAAATTACCGAACCGATTTTCCGAATTAGTTCGATCGGTTAATTCGATGTAACCGAAATTTTGCTCACCCGTAATCTTGTCCACAAAGGCCGCCTCTTAGTCTACTATGAATACCATTGATTGAGATCCAAAATCTCCATCGTTGATGAGACGTCAATTTTGCAAGCCATATCAAATCTTATCGAATCTCCACAAATAAAGATAATTGATTCAAATCTTCTTAATCACATCTTAGCATTAATTGTACATATTATACTTCCAAAATTAGTGATAGCTGTTGTATGTGTGTGTGCGTGTATATAGGATATATGATCATTGAATAAAATATACAATTCATTCCCAAAATTCTCTTTATCTTAAACGTTGAAAAAAAATATATATGATTCTGACATCACAATCATCATTATTCAGCGGCTGACTATTTTCCAGAATTCAGCTGGGTACATTGCTTGATAATCTAGGATGCATAACTCTTGATGTTGATTTTTGACAAAGCGATGAACATAAAAGTTATAGCCTTATTTGTCTTAGCTTTCCAAATAATCAAGAATCGCAAGGTTTCAAATTCGTATGAGAGCGTAATGCTCAAAATACAACTCTACGACTCTTGTGATATCTTTCCATCCAGCTACAAAACTCGTGACTTGGAGGCGAGTTTTCTCCATCTCAGGATCTGATTTAGCTTCTGGTCCGAAGATGATTTGTAAATATTTGTCTTAGATTTCTATCACATTCTGAATCGTTTTGTTTCGATAACCAAACAGGGAGTTTATACCCAAAATATCAGAAATGGTCTTACCTAGTTGCTTGCTATTTCGATTTGCTTCACGTGGATCTTGCATATGCCTTTTCTCCTCGATTACATTCAGATAAGCTTAGATTATCTGAAAATGACTTTTATTATTTAGAGTCGGCTATCCAACTGTTTTGGAAGCATATCATTTGGATGACCGTGCGATTTGATATGAATGGAAGATTTAGCTTCGCCAAATTTCAACTAGGTTCAGCTAGGTGTTTTAGTAACCAACCTTAAACCTTTTTATAGCATATCATCAAGCTATAGAATATCATCTACAATTTGTACATTTGATGAAATATGTAAGCAATACAATAATAAGTTTCGTTAACATCAGAACCAATATTATTGGGGTTCTACAACCCAACATATTCAAAAGAAACACTTTTTTCTATCTAAACACGTTCTAAAGCTATGTTTGTTTTATTTTTTGAAGATGATTTTTTATCAGTAAAAATAAAAATAATGATCTTATCCCATTTTCATTTTAGTTTCTATAATATAATCATTATTTTAATTGAAATGTTCTCCTTAACAATACCATATATTATATATATTAGGCTCTATTTGGATGGAATGATTTGATGGATTTGGATATCAAATTCTTAATACAAATTCATTCAAGTTATTTAGCTAATTTTAAAATCAATTGATTTAGCCTCTTAGTATGTTTTCCATAAATTTCTTAAATTAACTATTGATAGAATACTAAATTTTAAAACCACTAATTTATTGGACTTGACAGGTGCTGTTCGACAACAATTTGTGAATGAAATGATAAAATCTGAATTCTTATGAATTCAAACGAGGTGGATCCCGATTTAACCGTTGGTTATAATCTCCACGGACTTGACACCATAAACTAGGAATTAATTTGAGAAACATGAAGAAATCGGAGAAAAGTAAATTTATAAATGACAATAATATTAAATATGGGATTAAACATTGTTTGAATGCAGCGTGACGCTAGTGCTACTCCATGGTTTAAAGATTAAAGTTGCAGCGTTACCACAATCTATAGCTTAATGCAAACACTTGATCATACAATTGATATCAAAGCAAATGTCACGTTTCGATTTCCATGAGTTACAAATTAGTGCAATTTGTTGGAGTGCAATGTTCATGCTTGAAGAACGATCGAAGTATGACGCTTGGATGCTCTATGATTTAAAGATTAGAGTTGCACATTTACCACCAGCTATAACTTTTGGTAAAACGACAAGTGTTTGATTCTAGAAACATTGTTTATTACTAGAATAGAAAACCTAAATTTACAAGCTACTGGAAATTAAGCTAATTAACAAAGGATTGCTGGAAATGAAGATTACCTTCGTCCCTCTACCTTATTCCTCATGACTGTATAATATTAGAAACCCATCATACCAAATTGGGCCTACTATCGTAATCGTAATAATAATAGGGCTTTTGATTTGGGTGCAACTGCAGCATATCCAATTTAATTATTGACAAATTCATAATAAATCCCCAAAAGCCAAACTAAATTTGAAAATCAATCATTTTGTAAGAAAATTTTTAGTGGCAGTCCCCAATCTATAAATTGTATTAGTTCTAACTCTCTAATCACCTAAAAATACTAAAATACCCTTGCTTTCTGATACGCGAAGTTAGTACGAAACATATACAATATTGGTACTAGTTACATATGGAGCCGGTATAAAATCTATCCAATTTTGGTGCTCGTTACACTTTAAATTAGTATGAAACATATATTGTTTTGGTACTTATTACACGTGAAGTTGGTATGAAACATATACAATTTTGGTACTAAGTATACATAAAATTAGTATAAAACTTATACAACTTCGGTACTAAGTATACATAAAATTGGTATGAAACCTATAAAATTTTGGCACTTATTACACTGAACTTGGTATGAAACCTATATAATTTTGGTACTAATTATATATAAAATTGGTAAGAAACATATATAACTTTGGTACTAAGTATACAAAAAATTGGTATGAAACCTATAAAATTTTGGTACTTATTACATATGAAATTGGTATAAAACCTATACAATTTTGGTACTAATTACCCATTAAATTGATATGAAACCTATACAATTTTGGTACTAAAAACCCATGAAATTGGTATGAAACATATGCAATTTCGGTATTAAGTATACATAAAATAGATATGAATCCTATACAATTTTAGTACTTATTACACATAAAATTGGTATGAGAACAATACAATTTTAGTACTTATTACACTTGAAGTTAGTATGAAATTTATTCAATTTTGGTACTAGTTATAAATAAAATTAGTATGAATCCTATACAATTTTGGTACTAGTTACACATGAAATTGGTATGGAACCTATACTATATTCGGTATTTATTACACGTGAAATTGGTATGAAACCTATAAAATTTTGGTACAAAGTATACATAAAATATGTATGAATCCTATACAATTTTGGTACATATTACAAATGAAATTTGTAAGACAACTATCAATTTTGGTACTTATTACACGTGAAGTTAGTATGAAATATATACAATTTTGGTACTAATTACACATGAAATTGGTATGAATCCTATACAATTTTGGTATTACACATGAAATTGGTATGAACTTATACTACACGTGCAGTTGGTATGAAACATTTACAATTTTGGTACTAGCACATGAAGTTTGCATGAAACTTATATAATTTTGATACAATTTACACATGAAATTGGTATGAAACATATACTATATTCGGTGCTTATTACACGTGAAGTTGGTATGAAACCTATACAATTTATGTACTAAGTATACATAAATTGGTATGAACTATGAAACCTATGAAATTTATGTACTATTATGTACAATTTTGGTACTAGTTACACTTGAAATTAGTATTAATCCTATACAATTTTAATAATAAATACACATGAAATTAGTATCAAACATATAGGTACTAGTTACACAATATTGGTATTACACCTATACAAGTTGGGTAATAATTACACATGAAATTAGTATTAAACATATACAAGGTACTAGTTACACTGTAAATTGGTATTACAATTTCCGTAGTAGTTACACATAAAATTGGTAGTAAACTTATATAATTTTGGTACTAGTTATACATGAAACTGATATTAAAACTATACAATTTTGGTACTAGTTATACATAAAATTGGTATTAAATATATATCATTTGATACTAGTTACACATGAAATTGGTATTAAATATATACAATTTTGGTACTAGTTACACATGAAATTGGTATTAAACTTACACAATTTTGGTACTAGTTGTACATGAAATTGGTGTTAAACGTATACAATTCAAGTACTAGTTACATATCAATATTGATGTTAAACTTATATATCGAAGAAACAAACAATATCAATTTCAAATAACAATAATAAAGTTTCTATAGAATCTTCTATATTAATGTTAATCTTCTATATCGAACAAACAAAAATATAAATTTCAACAGTCATCTTGATGTGTCAACATATCCACTATGTTGTTCTTTAGTTTATTAGCCAAAGAATCTTATGTTATTCTATTTTTCTCTTCCGAGTGTTAAATATAAATAATCATTCAACAGTCATCTTGATGTGTCCACCTAAAATAAATTATTAAACAATTTAAATAGCACAATGATTCGTGAAGTTACACGCCTATCGACTATGTAAATTTTCAACGATGTAAATTCCTACGGTCCAATTCAAAACCACATCTACCGAGTGATAGATTCTAAATAAATATAACGATTCAACTATCATACAGTTAATTGAAACACATTCAAATTAGGAATAACAAATAATCCCTTATAATGCACTAATCATATTCTCGATTCATCATGCATGTTTACTCTTAAACTCATTGCATGCAATGTCCAATTGAAAAGAGTGTTGTGAAAAACATTTATACAACTCATATACACAAATCTATATGCTCGTAGGAGAGCATATAATTTATATTAATTCGTATCATGTGTAACTATGACCAAATTATATAAGTTTAGTACAAATTTAAATTGTAACTAGTATCTAAATTATAGATTTGATACTAATTTCGTGTGTAACTAGTACCAAAATTGTATAGGATTAATACAATTTCATGTGTAACTAGTATAGGTTTCAGATCAACTTCACGTGTAATAAGTACCGAAAATAGTATAGGTTTCATACAAATTCATGCGTAACTAGTACGAGAACAAACAAATATTGTTTGTAAAGTTTAAAATTGATGTTATTTGAAATTGATATTTTTGTTTGTACGATATAGAAGATTAACATTAATATAGAAGATTCTATAGAAATGTTATTATTGTTGTTTGAAATTGATATTGTTTGTTTCTTCAATATATAAGTTTAACATCAATATTGATATGTAACTAGTACCTGAACTGTATATGTTTAATAAAAATTTCATGTACAACTAGTACCAAAATTGTATAAGTTTAATACCAATTTCATTTGTAACTAGTACCAAAATTGTATATATTTAATACAAATTTCATGTGTAACAAGTACCAAATTTGATATATGTTTAATACCAATTTTATGTGTAACTAGTATCAAAATTGTATAGTTTTAATATGTATTTCATGTATAACTAGTACCAAAATTATATAAGTTTAATACAAATTTTATGTGTAACTACTACGAAAATTGTAATACCAATTTAAAGTGTAATTAGTATCAAAATTGTATATGTTTAATATGTGCAATTAATACCCAAATTATATAGGTTTAATACAAATGTTGTATAACTAGTACCTAAATTATATATGTTTGATACTAATTTCATATGTAGTTATTACCAAAATTGTATAGGATTAATACTAATTTCAAATGTAACTAGTACCAAAAAATTGAATACAATAGTACGAAAATTTCATAGGTTTCATAGTTCATACCAATTTTATAGTACATAAATTGTATAGGTTTCCTACCAACTTTACGTGTAATATATACCGAATATAGTATATGTTTCATACCAATTTCATACGTAACTTGTACTAAAATTGTATTGGTTTCATACCAACTTCATGTATAACTAGTGCCAAAATTGTATATATTTCATACCAACTGCACACCAACTGCACGTGTAATAAGTACCCAAAATAGTATATGTTTCATACTAATTTCATGTGTAACTAATACCAAAATTGTATATATTTCATACCAATTCATGCGTAAATAGTACCAATATTGTATATATTTCATACTAACTTCACATATAATAAGTACCAAAATTGTATGGTTTTCTTACATATTTCATTTGTAATATGTACCAAAATTGTACAAGATTCATAACTATTTTATGTATAATTAGTATCGAAATTGTACATGTTTCATACCAACTTCACGTGTCATAATTAACGAATATAGTACATGTTTCATACCAATTTCATGTGTAACTAGTACCAAAATTGTATAGGATTTCATACCACTTTTATTTGTAACTAGTACCAAATTGTATATATTTCATACTAACTTCAAGTGTAATAAGTACTAAAATTGTATTATTCTCATACCAATTTTATGAGTAATAAGTACTAACATTGTATAGGATTCATACCTATTTTATGTATACGTAGTACGAAAATTACATAGATTTCATACCAATTTTATTTGCAAGTAGTACCAAAATTGTATAGGTTTCATACCAATGTCACGTGAAACTAGTACCTAAATTGTAAAGATTTCATATCAATTTCATGGGTAATTAGTATCAAAATTTTATAGGTTTCATACCAAGTTCATGTGTAATAAGTACCAAAAATTTATAGGTTTCATACCAATTTTATATATACTTAGTACTGAAGTTATATATGTTTCTTACCAATTTTATGTATAATTAGTACCAAAATTATATAGGTTTTAAACCAAGTTCACGTGTAATAAGTACCAAAATTCTATAGGTTTCATATCAATTTTATGTATACTTAGTACCGAAGTTGTATAAGTTTTTATACCAATTTTATGTGTACTCAGTACCAAAATTGTATAGGTTTCATACAAACTTCACGTGTAATAAGTATCAAAACAGTATATGTTTCATACTAATTTAAAGTGTAACTAGTACCAAAATTGTATATGTCTTATACCAACTTCATATGTAACTAGTACCAATATAGTATATGTTTTGTACCAACTTCGCGTGTTAAAAAGCAAGGGTATTTTAGTATTTTTAGGTGACTATGGAGTTAGACCTAATGCAATTTATGGATTGAGGACTGACACTAAAATTTCTCTTACACAGAGACTAATTCCATATTTATCTTTTACTATAGGGATTTCTTTTGAGTTTCCCCTTTAATTATTAGTAAATTATACTAATTTAATTTTTCAAAAACTATTGTTGATTCATTATCTACACCCAACTTGTGGCACCGATTACTAGTTTATACTATAACATTATACAATAGTTTTTAATTTCCTAAATACTTCACATAGTATTAAAATAACAATCTCAATATATGAAAACATACACAATTTAACTGTACAATGAATTTCTTTAACTTAAAACTCGACATATTTTGTTATATAATATATTTTCAAAAAATTTTGTTGGAAAAAGATGCGTATTGAATTATAATTAAGTATTGGAGACAACGAGAGGAATGCATACTTCGGAGTTTACATAACATAAAGTGAGTTTGAACGCACTTCATAAGTCTTGCTTGGCTGCCTGTTGCTTTCAGCAAGGAGGCAGCGATCAATCGCTATGTGTTGGGACGCTCGATCGCGCATATGAGAAAAACAGGCACAAAAGTTCTCTTGGGCACGATCAATCGCGTCCTGTGCAGACGGGTGCGTCCCTTCACGTTGTGATACGTTTTTCATGAATTGATGCCTCCAAATAGTATCTTTTGGTGGCAGATATTGGTTTAGTATATATAAAACAACCATTTGATGAAGTAAACACTTGATTTTCGAATTAAACATCAGATTTAAAGAGCAAAATCTATGCATATTGTTCATCTTCATCTCGTGTTCTCGATTGTGTGCATTTAAACATTTGTGGTTTGTGGAATCATGATTTGAAGTGCTTCATCACAAATCATAGTCGTTATATCTTGGAAAACGAATTGTCGTTGAACCGTGAGCACCATATAGATGCAATATCGTTTCAAGGACAAAGAGTCGAACTCTTGCATCGAGTCATTTGTTATCTTACTTGCTATAACCAAAGATATATCCCGAGATATTTATCTGAACAAGAAAACAGCGACGATTCTAGTTCCCGCATCCATTTTACACGACATAATCATTTTTTGTAGCGACGATTCTAGTTCCCGCATCCATTTTACACGACATAATCATTTTTTGTGGGTTTGCTCTTTATGTGTCAAATTAAGAGTTCGAACACTAATAATCAAATTCAGAGACTAATTATTCGGTCGCACCTGATTTGTCGTGGCAGAAATGCTGCCAATGGGAAGTGTGTAAATGAAGGCAATAGCATAAGCAAGCAGAACGCCCCATCATGACAACTGAGGCGAGCTCTTATAATGTGTACAAGCAAAAAGGATGACTGCAATATTGATGAAAAGGATAACCATAAACCACCACATCGGAACTTGTTATATGACTTCATAAGCCTGTTGTGAATATCCATTTTCTTGTTTGTTTTAAACGTAGTTTTGCTCTGCTTCCATATGTCCCTGCACCGAGTCAAATGTCAGACATGCATAATTTGGCTCAACTAATTCTTGTGTTTAATCTTGATGCAACGAATAGCAAACTTACTTTCCATTGAAAAGTAACACATGGACTAAAGTCGCCGACAGTGTAGCAAATCCAAGACCATAGGTTAGAGCAAACATGGTGCTCAGATACAACTGACCAGATTTGTTATAAGCAGCCTTATCAAGATTGAAGTTCGAATTGATTATAGATTCGGTCGTACATCAAACCATTCTTAAAAGATCAGAGGAACATATTGGGAAGTTCTAGACATTGTAAAGATTTGACCAATAACGGAGCGGTACCATCACATACATCACAAGGAAGAAACCTACGGCAACATTAGCAGAAAACAACAATGGACTCGCAAGAGGTTTCCCAAGGTACGATTAAATTGTTGACCAATCATATCCTAAGGCTACAATTCCAAGACACTATACACCCGAGACCAATTGGTGCACAAAGACAGATTTAGGCGCAAGCCAACAAACCCAAGAAAAGGATGTCAACACTGGAAAGAACACCCGGGAAAATGCAGTAACAAAAGCTGCAGGCTAAAACTATCAGGAAATATTGTGACCTGCTTGTGGAACCCTTGGGTCTCTTCTCCTTGTCATGTAAAGCCCTTAATGAAGAAGTCCTGTACCAGAAAACTGTCTCACAAACGACAAGAGGCATGCAATAATTCCAAGAAACCACATTCTGAGAGTTTAAACTGGCATGCTAGGATCATCGGTTTTTGGCACCGTTACTTGTTTTATGGGACATTCATCAGATTCTGTCCCTTCAATATCTATAGACAATTCTTCTTTGATCTCAGCCGTGAAACAAATTCATAAATGTGTTACAAGTAATTGCCACTCAAAAATTTGCAAGGAAAAAAAATTGACTCCGTTTTACAGATTGTACACCGCCGCAACCTTTATAGGAGTGAATGAAAATAATGTCGGTATTTGTTTTATATACACCGATGGTAGTGTGGTAAAGATATAGAATTCTACCATGACTATGGTGAAGATACAGCTACATGATGCAAGTGTTTTAGTAATCCTTAAAAATCTCGTTTTCTGTTATGATAACAATCTTGATCCAAGATTCTGTATGACAACAACTAATTAAAAATATTAATGAGATAGTGATGCAATAAATAAATATTATTTTATTTTTTCATTCGGTAGGACTATAAAAATACTACAATACAAAAGATTCCTATTATATTCATGGGGTCATGTATACTTGGTTATTTCTAAATTATAAATCCACAGTAATAACATAATAGAATAAGGGAAAACTGACTTCTTACCTACTGTAAATACGAGTTTTCAAAATTTATATTCGGTTTTAAACTTGCAAGCGAACGAAGCCCAATGATTTTACTTTAAATTACATTCCACGTCGCCACCAAAATATTAAATAATTAATTAATACATTAAAAGAGTGAGCGCAAAAAAAAAAAAAAAACATTTGAGATTTTAGGTTAGATCAAGTATCAAGATTTTCAACCTTGCAAGCATAAAATCTCCTTGTAATTATGACCAAAAGGTCGTGAAATCTATAAAATTTTGGTATTCTTGATAATCTACAACGAAGTTCTCTGAAGAATATGATTATTTCATATGTAATAGACTTTTAATGCAATCTTATGTTGGAAACACTGAAGAAACCGAGATCAAGGTAATAAGACTTGGATTCCTTACAAGCAGAATTCATAAACTGCCATAAAAAATATCCCATAAATACAAAATTTTGAATCGGGATTCAGTCAAAAATATAAAAATGTGTGATTTAAATTAATGTCAGTCATGCTTTTACACACATTTCTGCAATAACAATCTTGAATTTTCCCTTCCACAACAATTCAACATATCTAAACCATATAACTATAACCGATTTATTATACTTAATAAATAAAACTTACATTCCTAGGGGGGAATTTATAAAACAAATTTACAAATAGCGTTTGAATAGAAATTAAGGGCTCCGAAAGTCCACCCACCTATTATACAACCCTCGACCAGGGATGAAAGCTATGGCAAACTATCAACAGCAGCACCTAAGCATTTAAAATTGATTGGGGCAAGCTACATGAAGCATATGATGAATCAAATCGGGTCGTGCACATGCGTTAGTTTTTCCAAACACTCTTTCGGTCAGAATATCCTCGATCCCTTAGAATCCAAATCTTTATATATCACTTCGAGTAATGTCTTCTTTGATCGTCCCCTTGCGCGGCCGAAATATATAGAGTCTACTCGACGCACTGCTGAGCATATCCCGTACGTGACCAAACCAACATAATCGATTTTCTTGCACCTTATCTATACAAGTCACACATACTTCATCTCGAATGTCTTCGTTCCTTATTTTATTTGTATGGCCTTACCAAATCCAACATATCATACACATCTCTGCAACACTCGTCTTTTGGACGTTATTCCTCTTGGGTGCCCATCATTCTGTCACATACAGCATTGCAGGTCTAATGATATTCTATAGAACTTCTCATTCAATCTCAGTCGGATGTTAGGTTTCTCCATTTCAACCAGCCCGTCTGTATTATGTGGTTAACGTCGCTAATAATCTCTCCATCCTTTTGTATAACATAACCTAGTTATCAAAACTTGCTACTCACGGCAAAGACCTCCACTCGTAGCACATAATATTAAGAAAAAACATATAAATACTTATAAAGTTTGAAAATCGATATGTTTTACAAATATATACAAAGGCCATCGCCTTGAAGCACAATTATATAAAATGCCTAGTTCAGCCACCCAGGATAGCTATGTCTAAAACAATGACATCAAATTGGTAAAAATAGGAGTATGTTTTAGTGATTTTCTCAGAGGTACGTAGTTGCCTTAGAAATCCACAGCACAACTAGTTTGACACCAATACTTGGACACAATAGGCAAAAAACACTAAGAGTATTCAGACTGGCACCAAATGGAGATGGGATTGTAGGAAACCACGGCTTTAGGGTAATATAGATGTGTTCTCGAAAAAGCTATCTGAAATATAGGCATGTTAAACGAAAACAACACTACATGGGAAACAACTAAGGTAAAGAGATAGGTTCACTCTCTCTCCACTGTAAACTGAGGAAGCCAAATCTCAGGCGAATTATGCTCAGCGTTCTTTTCTTTCATAAAGCCTCTCCTTGTGGATGAAGGCCTGAGTTCTACCACTTTCTCAAGCCATCACTGATTCCATTGTGTTTTGAAAGCAACAAGTTGAGAGTATCAATAATTGAAAAGGTTTCATGGTCTACTCTTGAACACTTGCATAAAAGTAACATAATCTCAACATCCAGAAAAACGATTCCTGTGAGCTCAAATTCCAGACGAATGTGTTACCAGTTGACGTAAATTACAAGGGAGCTACAGAAGACAAATGACAGTCCCAATCGGAGTCCATACAGATTACAACAAAATTTGCGAATCCAGCAATTCACCAGCACTAACAAGATCAACCCCCCATATAACGTATGTAGCATTACAGACCCAAGACAGGCATGGTTATATTGAGGAAATTTACAGCACACACAACCGTAAGATTCCCATGCTAGACCGCCCTAACAACAGCCCGTATAGGTTATTCAAAGGCTCAACACTGATTTCAATCTTCAAATTCAAGCCCATGAAAACAAGGTTCAATGATCTTTTCCTTTGATGCAAATTGAGCATTCAAACTTATAATGTTCCTCTTAAAACGTATATCGTGACGAAGTACGTGAAAGAAGGAGATTAAGAGAATGAATAAAGACATTTACGATAGATTCTGTAAAGCCAAGCTGAAAGGTGAAAAGTTACAGAAACAAAATGATTTAATTGTAATAAATCATCTCTTCTGAAGAACAGCAAAACTTCACGGATATAACAAATCTTATAAGAAAAATCCTTGGACAGATTCACGAGAACATCAGACAATACAGGCATCGTACAAAAACTCCTGATGATTTACTTAGAAACGACATCAATGAATACACACTTTCAGGAAATTATATCTGGGTCGATATATCAGTGTCAGACAAACAATCCAAGTGAAATCAATAAACTTTAGTATGAGGAAAGATAGGTAAAGGATTCTGGAAAGTAAAGAAGCGCCACAAATTTAAGAAACTTGTAGCGAAAACGTGGTTTCACTGTGCCTGCATACAACACGGTGGAATCTTGTATAAAAGGAAGTCCGGATATGATGGAGTTACAATCTAGTAAACTTAGGGAGAGAGTGATCATTTACAATCTAGTAAACTAGGGAGAGAGTTGATCATCAACCGCAGGTTCTTGGTGTTCATCATAGAACCCAAGACAAGGCTGATTCAATTCCGAAATATTTTTTTGACATCAAAACACTAGTCTTTTTAGTTGCAGGAAAAATTCTAAAATCGTTAAAGAAATAGTGCAATAAACCAGATGGCCTTACCATGTTTGACTACAATCAGCTGGATGGGGGTAAAGCAATATAAACATCAGTTCAAAAAAAGGTATCTATGATGCAACAAGATGATAAGATTTTTTCATTACAAAATAGTTTTCAACTCTGGGTGTCGTGTCGTTACTGCAGTCCAGTAAGTACAGGAAACTAAAGAACGAAAGAGAGGCCAATGCTAACAGCTGCAGTCGCAAACATTCATCCTTTCAGTTGACATAAACACGCTGGTCTAAGGAAGGCATCCGGAATAATTCCCAACCTTCTGCAACACTTATAAAAAACGTCCTTACCCGGTGGATCCTACAGAGAAGTGTTGTTCCACATTTAGAGAGATTTTTTTACCATTGTGGATTTTCATTAATACCTAAATGGTTGTTAATAGCGTATGGATAGCGTTATCACCTGTCGAACAACAATCTCAACGTCTCGCACGATGCCCACCCCCTGACCTAGCACCGGGATGACGAGCAATTGGAGCCTTAAGTGAGCCGAATCTCGGTCAAGCTCATCAAATATGTAACCTGCAAAATTTAGCTCGAGCATTTTACTGTCGTAACTCGCGCCCCTTGAATCACGAAGGAAACCAGGTCGTTAAAGATTAGGCGAAGTCATGGGTTCAACTGTGCCACTTCAGGATGAAAGTTACACGCTGAAACGCATCCATTTATACTATTAAACATTTACTGTAGCTAGCTAGAAAATACTCAGTACGGAATATGACATTTTTTCCTCTTTGGATCGAGGGAAAGAGAGTAAATTAGGACACGCCAATTCAAATTATTGACTATTCACATATTATAACTTTAACGTTGCTACAAGTATCAGCATAAAGAATTAATACGAAAATAGTAGATACGCTATAATTCTATCCAACCAAGCATTTACTTAATGTATTCCATCATAACTGAACATGAAAATATTTCCTAGCAAATTTTCTCAATGCAATCCAGCATCTAACAATGCATAAAAGCATAGCCTGAATCACATAAACAGGGAACTAGTTTCCTTGCAATTAAATTTAGGGTATTCATATGAGTGGTAAATTTTTCTAATAAGTTTTACATTTTCAAGGGATGATAGGTTTCTTTTTCAATTAATTTAGTTAAAAATAGTATCCTACCAATATTCATTTAATGTCAGTCAAAAGCCAAGTGTATGTTGCAGAACAAAGAGTACATTGTTGTGTTTACAAGAAACACCAATCTCCCAAAAGATGATACACAATCTATGTCTCGAGAGTTATGTCATATGACTTCAAAGTTGAGTCACAAAACCAAAA